>PVIU01017901.1:0-40507 GCA_004026605.1 Ondatra zibethicus
TTAGGTATCTTTTGGCCATTCGAATTTCTTCTGTTGAGAATTCTCGGTTCAGATCCTTACCCCATTTTTTAATTGGGTAATTTAGAATTTTAATGTCTAGTTTCTTCAGTTCTTTGTATATTTTGGAGATCAGACCTTTGTCCGATGTGGGGTTAGTGAAGATCTTCTCCCATTCAGTAGGATGCCTTTTTGTCTTAATTACAGTGTCCTTTGCTTTACAGAAGCTTCTCAGTTTCAGGAGGTCCCATTTATTCATTATTTCTTTTATTGTCTGTGCCACTTGGGTTTTACATAGGAAGTGGTCTCCTGTGCCCATGTTTTGCAGGCTACTTCCCACTTTCTTTTCTATCAGGTTAAGTGTGGTCGGATTAGTATTGAGGTCTTTAATCCATTTGGATTTGAGTTTTGTGCATGGAGATAAGTAAGGATCTATTTTCATTCTCCTACAGGTTGACATCCAGTTATGCCAGCACCATTTGTTAAAGATGCTTTCATTCTTACATTGTATACTTTTAGCTTCTTTGTCAAATATGAGGTGTTCATAGGTTTGTGGATTAATATCCGGGTCTTCGATTCGATTCCATTGGTCAACGTCTCTGTTTTTATGCCAATACCAAGTTGTTTTCATTACTGTCGCTCTGTAATAGAGTTTGAAGTCAGGGATGGTAATGCGTCCTGCAGTTCCTTTATTGTATAGGATTGTTTTGGCTATCCTGGGCTTTTTGTTTTCCCATATAAACTTAGTTATTGTTCTCTCAAGTTCTGTGAAGAACTTTGTTGGGATTTTGATGGGGATTGCATTGAATCTGTAGATTGCCTTTGGTAGAATTGCCATTTTTACTATATTGATCCTACCAATCCAGGAGCATGGGAGATCCTTCCATTTTCTGGTATCCTCTTTAATTTCTTTCTTCAAGGTCTTAAAGTTCTTGTCAAATAGATCTTTTACTTCCTTGGTTAGTGTTACCCCAAGATACTTTGTGCTATTTGTGGCTATCGTGAAAGGTGTTTCATTATAATTTTTATGTATGTATGTATGTATGTATGTATATATATATGTATATATTTGTCATTTTGATACTCCTCACTCACTTTAGTGGGTACCCTGTGCTGTCCTTCCTTCATGCTACTTTTTTTATTGCCCTTCTTCTTCTACTTAAGATCTGTTTTTTTACCACTGTGAACACCCTTCTAATTTCATCTCTCTCTCTCTCTCTCTCTCTCTCTCTCTCTCTCTCTCTCTCTCTCTCTTGGGTCTGTCTCTCTCACACACACACACACAAGAGGGAGAGAGAAAAAGAGAGTAAAGAGAGATCAATTAGAATCTAGAATCTACATATAAAGTTTAACATGATTATTTCCCATTTATCACTTACATCAATTTTCTACAGATTTCATATTTTTATATCTGAAAATATGAAACATCTTTATAATATAGACCAAGAATGGCCAAGATAAAAAACACTGATGACAACTTATGCTGGAGAAGATGTGGGGTAAAAGAAACACTCCTGCATTGCTGATGGGACTGCAAACTGGTACAGCCCCTTTAGACATCAGTATGGCAAGGTCTCAGAAAATTAGGAAACAAACTTCCTCAAGACCAGGCAATACTACTTTTGGGTATATACCCAAAGGATGCCCAATCATACATTTTTATCCATCATTTGTGAGCACCTGGGTGAATTTTACTTCTTCGCTATTGTATAGTGCTACAGCAAAGTTTTGCAAGTGGCTTTGTGATACGACTCAAACTCCTTTGAATGTATTTTGTGGAGTGGTACAGATGGGTCATATTCTAATTTTAGCTGGCAGATTTTCTCCCATTCTTTAATTTCTCTTTCCACTCATTTAATTGTTTCTCTTGCTGTTTAGAAGACTTTTAATTTCACATAACTGAATTTATCAATTCTTGTGATTACTTAATGTGCTATTAGAATTCTTTTCATTCCAACACTCTCTGGTCTTGTTCCTTTGTTTGAGACAGGGTCTTGCTGTATAAGTCTAGATGGCTAAAAACTTGCTGTGTAGATGAGGGTATCCTTAAACTATATGCAATTCTTTTAATGCTTCCTCCAGAAAGCTGTGGTTACAGGTACATGGTACCACAACAAATTCCACCCTCTTTACTCTTTTCTTAATATACTTTGATTCAACCTCTAAGAATTTTGTACAGCATGTTTTAATCATATTTGTCCTCCTTTCCACAACTCTTCCTCAATCAATTCTAATTTCCACCAAACTTTGTATCTTGTTTTTTGTTTGTTTTCCAAACAATTTGTGTTATTTTTGTTTAGATTTGTTTGTGTGGTTTTCAATCATGGCCAATTTGTGCTGCCCAAATATTCATATTTTGTAGCTTTCCAGTGGAGTATGGTTGACTTATATAGGAGCTACACTCAGAGAAAACTGGCCCTTCTTCTTCTAGAAGCTAAGAATTACCAGAAGCTCTTAAGCTAGTGATATCATTTTGTACCTAACAGCTCTAAACTAGGACCACTGTGAATCATATGTGTAGCTGCCCTGAGGTGTCCAGAAGACATTGAGTCTTTGTAGTCACCCATCACCCAGTGTTTTTACACATTTTATGCCCCTCTTCTGCAGTAATTCCTGCAACTGGGGAAGAAGGGTATAATACATATGTTCCCTTTAGTGCTGATTATTCTGTAGTCTCTCATTTTCTGCACCTTACCAGTTGTTTGTCTCTGTGTTGATCATTACTGAAAACAGAACCTTTCTAATGATGACTGAGAGATAGCTTATTTTATTGATTCAATGTCCATTTAGCAGAATAAAAGTAGTTTGTTCCCCCCTAGGAGGAAGTTTACAGGTCAGTACCAGGTTAATTTTTCCATGCTCTATGACTGAAGTACATGGTGTCTTCTGAAATAGGGTCTTTACACTCTAGTTCTGGAGAATAACTAAGAGCGTTGATATATATTTCCTGTAATCTTTCTGAAGCAGGGTTCTTTGGTGTCTCACTGGTCAACAATTCCAAAAGAAGATAGCAGTGTCTAGTAAAAGGCTTTTTATTTGTTACCATGTTTGTTAGAGGTATTATTATTATATTAATTAACCCATTCTATTCTTATTCAGTATTTTTCTCTATTTTTTAAATGGAACAATATTACAATAAAGAAATAAAAACTTAATAGGTATGGAAGGAGATAAAATACCCCTATTTGCAGGATATATTATTCTATACTTAAAGTACCCTAAACACTCTATCAGAAAAACCTTGGAAGTGGTAATATTGCCATCAAATTAGCAGAATACAAAATAGGCATGAAAAACGTGGTAATTTTTTTATATAATAGTTAACTTCCTGAAAAATGCAGAGACATCCCCATCATACAAGTTTCAAAAGCGTATAAGGCATGTAGGAATAAACAAAGCAAGAGGTATAAAGAAACTAATTAAAGAAGACTAGATGAACTAACATTGTGAATAATGGCTACATTCCCTGAAGTGGTCATAGATTCAACACAATACCTAGTAAACTGCCAATGAACTAGAAAATGAAATCCTAAAATTTATATTGAAACACTAAAGCATTCCAATAACCAAAGAAATCATAAACACAAGTAACAGTATTGAAATTATCACAGTAACTGACTTATACTGTTGAACTATATTGACAAAGATAACATTATGCTGGCCATCATAATACATGTAGACCAATGGAGTAGAATGGATGATTCAAAAATTAACCTGTGCAGCTATACTTACCTAATTTTGTTGAAAAACAAAAAAAGCATAAAAATGGCAGTGTCTCAACCAAATGATGTTGGGTAAATTAAGATATAGTTCAGCTGATTACCTCAGATGTATTTAAAGCTTTCCAATATGGATCACTCTTTGCTGTATTCGGCCATCTTACAAAATGCCGAGTGCATAGAAACTCTATATATTACCTACTGCAATGGTTTGTCCAAAACTATCTGCAGTATTCTTACAGCCATCTCCATTATAGTGTACATTATCAGCCCCATCTTTATATCACTGTCGTTAATCTGAAATTATATATATATATATAAATATATATATATATGTATATTCCTACTTCCTTACATTTTTCTCCCCACTGTTTGAGTATATTTCTGTGGATGGAGTGGCCTTGTTCACTACTATGTCCTCAATATATGGGCTTACCCATAGCAGATTTGATGTAAAATGAATGGCATCAATCTATCATTCTGTGAAATTCCCTATAATCTTAAATTACTTAATATATATTCTCTTTTCAGTGATGCCCAAGTGCTATTCTAACATAATCAGAAGATTTCAGTAGTCAGTAAGAAATATAGACACAAAATTTTGGAGATTTTTACAGAACTACATTAGTAGGAAATGTGTTTATTCTGAACTTAAGGGTTCCTACAGTTTTAGAGATATTAAAGTGAATTATATAGAGATGCTTTTCTTTCATTTAATCACTATTTCTATGGTGCAATTTGCTATAACAAGTGAAGGATGAAAACATTGGATAGTTCTCTTAATTTTTAGAAGGTTTTTATTGGTCCATAGTACACTATGTTAACACATGGCTGATATGGACATACGAATTCAGATGAACATATATATTCCAACAAGGATCTAGGCTATAAACTTGAATGAGGAATGGAAAGCATCAAAGCCCAACATTACATCTCATTTTTATGAACATTTGTGCAGTAAATACTCATCCTACAAGATTAATTCACTGCAATGAAATTGGAATTTTTCTTTATCTCATATAAGAAAGATGTAAGACAAACAGTATGCAGAGAGAGTATAATTAAACTATCCCAATTCATCCGTAATATATGTTCAAAATAACTACAAAGAATAAGTGTAACAACATGGTAATTTCTTACTTATAAATTCCATTCTTTGGATATAAATGATTTTTTTCAATGATATAATGAACTCATGACAGTATTATATGCAAGAAAATGCAAAAACTAAGTTAATTTAATTTGAGACAAGTGTGATTTATTTTTCTATGTCTTATCCAAATTGGAAAAGTGAGTTTAAAAATTGGGCAAATATAATTTTTATGTTAATATTAATAAATTCCTTTGCAAATCGTCATAATGAATAATACTTAACATAGCTCTTTTGCAGAGTACAAAAAGTCAAAACATTCATCATTTTACTCCCTGTTCTTTCAAAAAAGGAATCTGTGCAGATACAACATGTAAGCACAGTAAATCAGTATTCCAGGAACTTTTAAGAAGTAAAAATAGCATGGTTTCTGGATAAGCACTATACTACAATGAATTTCCAATTAGAATTTGAAAGCAAAGTACACAACTAATACTTCAATTAATTACTATTATATATATATATATATATACTAGAAAGTGAATTATATTAAAAAAATTTCAAATTAAATTTTGTAAATTTTCTTGCAGATCAGTAGATACTTATATTGTAACCCTTGCTTACATTTTTATATTTCAAAATTTCAGTGATAATTATTTCTTGGAACACTGACAGAAAAAGATAATTCAGGCAAAACTGCCAGGTTTTTCATGTGGTATACAGTAATCCTAAGATGTCATTAAGCACCCAAAACTATAAGAATCGAGTATATTTGGTGTATGAGAAAATGATTTTCTTCAATGACCATAAACAGATTTGATGACCTGTACATTGATAAAGTATATTTATGTGAAAAATATTATCAAGTACGGTAGACTCATTATGCACAGCAATATTTCTATTTTGAAAAATAAAAATATCATTCTTATTACTTATCTTATTTTGAGAGAATGTCTGATAGCAGCTGCAAATCCAAAAACAAACAAACAGACAAAAACAAAAAACCACAGGACACTGGTGGACTCTTTACTGTACCTGCAAACTTGCTCCTGTTTTTTGTGAAAGGACATTGCAAGTTTTTAAATATGCATTTTCCATCTGAATATGGAGATAGGTCTAATAAATTTAATAATCACATTTTTTTTCTACACTCAGTAGTGAAAGACAAATAAGAAGTGACTAAAAGGAAAATGATAGGAAGTGAGAGGAACGGGAAATACATGGTCATTAGGCATACTTTAGCATGGGACAATGCAAAAAAGAAATGGGAAAAGAGACAGGAAGGGGTAAAAGAAGTTAAAATGAAAGAGAATGTCCCATTTGATTCATCTATATTTCTGAACAATTCATTTTATTTTTTGTAGTTATTTTTGGAAGTAATTTAGTAAATCTCATACATCTCTACCTACTTATACATAAGAGTGAATAATAAATAATAAAAGATTACTATCATAAGACACAAACTACTCATGTTCACTTAAGTTACACTTTGTGAATGTGCAACATAATACAGATCCATATCATATATGATGCATATTATAAACCTATTAATATCGTTGTGCATAGCCATACAAATGTTAGTTTGTAAATATACAGCATGATTTTGAGAAAATGCCTGAGGACATTCATTTGTATTTTATTCCCTATATTTTAGTTACATTTCAAAAATTCTCTTTTTTAATTCTTTATATTTATTGCAAAGATTTAAATTTATTTTGAATATTTAAAAGGATACTAGACTGTTGGCTAATTATTATGTGCTATTTTTAATTACACCTTAAATTGTATAAAACTGTTGCCGTATCGCAAGATTTCTTAGTGCACCTTGACTTTAGAAACATAGTTTTATCATCTTTCTTTTAATTTGATTTTAAAAATATATTTGAAAATTTAATATATGAAATTCTATCATATATCATTTCTGCCCCTAGAACAAACACCTTTACCCATTGAGTCATAACTACAACCTTATATTCCATCTCTTGTCTTTAGTAAGTTTAATAAGTTTTTAGCACAGGAAAATTGTCCCTTCTAATTATAATATATGTACCACCTTATCTTTCATGTCATTATATACTTACTGTCTTGTAGCTAGTGTCTGTGTCTCTCAGTTTATTATATGTTTCATTCTATTCTTTATTCTTAGAAATAGCTTTCTTTGTCTAGTAGACTGCCCAGAACTTCCATTTTAATTTTAGCCATAATTATTCTCTTCTATCAAATCATCATGGAAACTTTAAAAAATAGAGCAAATTGACTTACTGTCACTACACACAATTTATGCGCTATCATTTAATTTTTATCAGAAATCTTTTCTATTTCCTATAGTGCATCTTCTATGGACTCAGCTTTTTATCTCTCTTTGTATCCATGCAGTTCTTGAAATTCTTAGTTTTTATCATGCTTAAGTGAAAGAGCGTGAAATTTCTTATCAAAAAGGAATTCAAGTTAAAAGGTTGTTGAAGTCAGATCATAGAATAAGAGGCAACAATGATAATGGAATTTTTCTGACGAAGAATAATTATAACATTTCCATATAAAAATATGAACAAAACACATACCTGTTTTCACAAACAAATAATGGCAATGATCGAAGTAATGATGATACCATTCTTTTTGGAAATTCATCAAAGAAACAAGTATTTAATCACTGTGAAGTCAAGTAAAACTTTATTCAGTTGGCTCGAATAACCATCCAACAGAGACATGTGATTATTATCAACTCTGCAATTTCTGTCTCTTTTCATGTGTAAGCTTAACATATTTTTCACAAGCCTTCTAATTTATAATCTATGTTCTTCCATGTGAATCTTTATAAACTGAAGTCTTGATGTTTGTAGTCTACTGGATTTGAGAAATTATTTATGACTTTTTCAGGCTAAGTCTGTTCATCTGAGAAAGATAATGAACACATGTATATGCTGTACATTTTCTCCTCCTCAATGTTTTCATTTTTTGTTTGTATACACATGTGCACATATAATACATTTTTGAATAAATAACAATGATTATTCATTTGGTACAGTTTACACTAGGTGCTTTTGTTTATTAACCTTGATCTGGTTTGAGAGATAAATTGCACACGTAGGCTCTAAGTACATGTAAACAAAAGTTATTGTTAATCAAAAAGCCAAATAGTTGTAATATAAAAATGAATTAAGTGACTTACACATTTGCATTTCAAACTGGACTTAATAACCAGTCTTAATCAACCTTGTAAGATAATTATCAATGCAGTTGTTGGTATCTTCTGATAGCTGTAGTGTCAAAGTTCCTTACCAAATTTATATATATTTTTTTCAAAGTATTTTTTATAGAATAGGTTTTGATCATGGTTCTCCTTTCCCAATTCCTTCCACTTATTTCCAACCCCAGTTTTTAGGTTGTTCTGGATTATTGAAATCTGAATACCCTGTTACATTTTAATCTAATAAAAAAATTATAAAGGAAATAATTTTTATTTAATTTTTTTTGTTGTGGGGTAATATGGAGTACACATCAAGTTTTTTTTATGACTACAGGGTATACCAGAAATCATACTATATTGTTATAGAATGATCAGGATTGGAAATTATCACAGAACACATTTGGTTATTTATCCTATTTATGAAGACAATGTAACAGAATTTTAGGCTACTTATTTACATGCCTTTTGTAATGATGGAATTGTCTATGTTACCACTGTCAGATAAAAATTATTATTTGATAAATATAACTCTTGAACACTTAAAATATATTTAGTACACTGAATGAACTAAATTTTCAAATTTATTTTTTTTGTAAGAAGTGTATGTTTACAATAATGTATGTAACTGTAATCACTTACAGCTAACGGTTATCAATTTTGACACTGGAGCTATCAGCATCTTAATTAGCTTTCACATTTATAATAAAGATATTGAAAGCCAAAATCATTGCATATTCATATCTATTTGTATGTATGAAATAGTCAAGAGATAAGTATTGAACACATTTCCTATACACGAGGGCAGTGTAAAAGTAATACTGGGAATTTACTTTCAAATTTTATATCAAAATGGAATATTAACAGGACAATTCAAACTAAGTGGCATAGAATGGTGAAATACAGGTGCCTAATTTAAGGAAATTTTGAGTTATTTTTCTAATCTTTTCTTTCTATTTCCATACTGGGATATAAGCAGGTATGTATATACAAGTAAATATATGAAATTGATTTTTTATTTCAGGCATTCAAAATAATTAGAAAAAGTAAATTATATATAATTGATATATATATATATATATATATATATATATATATATATGAAAAGATAAAAATGCATGAATGGGAATAGGATCCTGTAAGGAGTATGTAATAGAGTGAGAGAAACGTTTTATGAGCGAGCATAAAACTGAATGCACCATATACATTTATGAAACATAATTGCTGAAAAACAAATTTATTAAATAAAAAAGAGGTTTGAATTGCTATGAAAGATTAATTTTTGTTTATTATACTCTCCCCAGACACTTCACTCTTTAAATGAGCACTGGTGTTAGCTAAAACTGACACCTTTCCAAACTGTAGAACACTATAACAAATAATTACTTATTTGCCTTCACAACCTCACACAGTGATTAACCCTCAAAGATCAAAAGAAGGTCCACAATATATGTAAATTAGCTGTTAGCAAAGATACTTTATAATGGAGAAAAGTACCTTCATGAAATCACAAATATGCCCAAATCTATACCTAAAAGAATTTCATTGTAACTTTTAAAAGTTATGCCATTTGAATTCTACAAATTACCAAATATAAATTGTTATGACTGTAGCACCTTATAACATGGTTAAATATATAGCTATCTTATAAATTCATCATCGTTATTCCACACTTCCTTTTTAAGTTGATGTTTGTTTTATTATCTTTTAAAATATTCTTTTCATCTGATGAGACTATAGGTTTGATTTAATTTTGATTAGTTCTTTTAGAATATCAGATAACAGATTTTGAGTGTATATGTAACTCCTCTCACATCTACCCACCTTGCTTACTCACATAGATTGGTGTCCTCTCTCTCTCTTTTCTTTTTGCTGTTTTCTCTTTTGGACCCATCAAGTACAATTTGTTCATCCCATATATTCTTGAACTTGTGGCCTTCTAGTGGAGCATGGTTGATTTACAACAAACAAATCCTCTTAAAGAAAGCCAACTCTCCATCTTCCAAAAGCTTTCAATTAACCAATGTATTTGGTCAGGCTTGCATGCAGCTTGACTAAGCTGTCTCAATGGCTTTGAATTTTATGTGCTGGTCCCATTTGTGTTCAGAGGGCACTGTTTCTTTGTATTTGTTCAAAGATTGTGTCTCTTAGGGTCCTCGTGTCCCCTGATCCACAATTATCCCTGAGCATTGTGACGAGGGAATGTGTTATAGATGTCGTGTTTAGAGTTACATATTCCATATTTTCTTATTCTCTGGACCTTGTCCAATAACTGTTAATCACCACCCACTGCAAGTAGAACCTTTGCTGATAAGACTGAGAAATGCATTGAGCTATGTGTTTAACAGTAAGTTAATCAAAGTTTACCCATTACTATTCCCATTAAGCAGAATAGTGCTAATAGATTTCTCCTAGGGCCTATGATCTATCTAGAGACAGGTTCTGAGTCTCAATATGAGTGCTAGGTATAAATTTTATCATATTGAATCAGGCTTAAATGCAAACAGAAAGTAGTTTGTTGCTCCAATAAGGGTTGTGCCACTATTATACTATTGGGCATTTTTCTTTGCCAGGATAGGCATCATTATAGCTCACAAGGTTCTCAGATGAGTAAGATTAATGATTGCCTTTCTCTTCTAGTAGTATGAATAACACCTTCCAACAATATGGAGACTAGACAGGAGGGATGAGGCTTCAAAGTCAATACCAACTTGGTATCTGCATGGTCTGTGACTCAAGAGTGTGCTGTCATCAGAAATACTGTGTTATAGTCATTTCTGAAGAACAACCAATAACATTGGCATGTATTTTTAAGGGGGAGCTGTCTATGGGATTTCATTGACCATCAAAGCTAAAAGAGTTAACCCATTTCTGGTGCTGAGCTATTTATTTGTAAGCCTTTGGAATTATAGGGTGACTCAAATGTGTGTGTGTGTGTGTGTGTGTGTGTGTGTGTGTGTGTGTGTGTTAAAAGGATTTTACAGTAGTGAATAGGTTTCCATATAACTCTTTTGAAAGAAGTCATTAGTGCTACTTATCCTTCTACCTAGTCCCTCCTCTATATTGCCCTCCCATCCCCATTCAGTTTTAACACTTCTTATACAATAATGCCAGCTAAACCTTTATACTGCTGCTTTGTATCTCATTCCCCTCAAAATCCTCCCATGGCTTTTTACAACATTCTTAATTTCTATGTGTATTCCAGATGAAACATACATATCTGAAGATTCAAGTCTAGAATTCACAAAAGAGAAAACAAGCAAGGGTTGTTTTTCTGAGTCTGCATATCCTTCTTTAGAATGATTATTTCCAAATCGATCCATTTTCCTTTTTTGTTTTCCTTTATAGGCAAATAACAGTCTTCTGTGTAAAGATACTACATTTTCACTATCTATTCATCAATCAGTGGGCACATAAGCCATGTCCATAACCTGACTGTTGTGAATAAGGGAAGCAGTATAGACTGATGAACAATTATTTCTATAGTAGAATGTGAGTCTTTGGAATTAGGCTAAACAGTGATGTCTCTGGATCATGTGGTAGATCTGAGTTTTACTTTTTGAGGAACATCCACACTGAAATGCATAGTGGCTCAAGTACTTTTCAGTCCCAAGAGTCATTCTTTTTTCTCCACATCTGCACCAGCATTTGTTTTCTGTTGTTGTTTTGTTGTTGTTTGCCTGTTTGTTTGTTTTTTGAGACAGAGTTTCTCTGTGAAACAGTCCTGGCTGTACTGGAACTCAATCTGTCAACCAGACTGACCTTAAACTCACAGAGCTCTGCTTGCTTCTGCCTCCGGAGGGTTGGGATTAAAGGCATGCACCACCACTGCCTGGCTCTTTGTTGCTTTTTTGGATCTTAAGTCATTTGATTAGAGTATGATGAAATCTCAAAGCAGTTTAAATTGGCATCTCTGTGGTGGCTAAGAATGTTGAATTATTAAAATATTTTAGGTCACTTGTATTTCATCTTTAAGAACTCTCATATAATTGCATGCCCCATTGTTTAATTGGGTTGTTTGCTTCCTTGATGTTTAGTGTTTTGTTTGTTTCATTTTTTTATTTTTAGTTTTTTGTATATTATAGATGCTAAATTTGTATTAAATATACAACTGGTAAAGAGTTTTTCCTCTTCTTTTGTTAGCTGCTGTTTCATTCGAACAATGATGTCTTTTCTATAAAGAAGCTATTTAGTTTCACAAGGTCCATTTATCAAGCATTTGTCTTAAGGCATGTACTATCATGGTCTTGTTCAGAAAGTCATTTCCAGGGTCAGTAAATTCAAATACATTCCTTATTTTTTTCATGTTAGATTCAGAGTATCAGGTCTTATGCTAGGGTCCTTCATCCATTTGTGGCTAAGTTTTGTGTAAGGTGAGAGAGAAGCATGAAGTTATTTTTAAAACCTACTGTGTGGTGGTTGTTATGTATAAGATTTTATTTGTGTGTGTGCGTGTGTGTGTGTATCATAAATTACCCAAAATATACAACCTTGTTGATAAAGTTTCTATTTTATTTGTTATATTTAATAAGGTGGGTAATGTGTGTTGTTGCTTTCTATTGGTATTTTTCTAAGATTTTTTTCTTCTTTCTCTCCCAAGCCATAATTAGTGCTTAAAATTCTACCAACTTAGTATTTTGTTCAGTCATTGAAATTCCTTATTAAAATGCAAATGTTGTCCTTTGAAGGATAATCACTTTAAACCACTAACTCATTTGCAAGATTTGGTTTACAGATGGATTAGGTGTAATTGAGCTTGACCCTGAGGAATTAGGTAGGTTTTATAGTGTAGAAAGGAAGGATCTCCAGGAGACAGGCTATTCAGGAAATGCAACAAAACTTTTCATACAGGATGCTATACCTGTGCTATACCTGTATAGTACCTGCACCACCTGGCCTCTGAGACATAAAGTTTACCCGAAACCATACAAACTCAACTTAAGTTTTATTCCTCTTTCACTTACATACTGTGTCCTCAAGAAATTCATTCTAATTTTAGAAAATATGAATTGCAGCAATAAAGGATGATTTGTACAGTGTTTTCTGTATGCAAGGGGATTTTATTTGTTTAAACAAGTAAGTAAAATTTTGTTAATATAAGTCATTGATCAATCACTTAGTGATCATTTTAGGGTAGATATCAATATTGTTTTGTAGATTCACATAAAAATCTTTTCAATGATAAAATATGTAAGGAAGAACTCCTTCAGCATAAACTGTCTTGCCTTGCCATATTTTGTATAAAGGGTCATTATCCCTTCATGTGCTATTATCTGAACGCTACTACAAGGTCTTTATACCAGGTGATCTATTTAAAACATATGAGGCCAAGGGTTTTCACTGTGCTACTTTTGCCATATAATTTTTGTGTCCCAAAACAATCAACATGGCTAATTAAGACCATACTGATCACATCTATTCCATATTTTAATTATTAAAATCATTTATCATTAAAGGCTTCTCAGATATTAATATTATATGGGGCTAAACTTAGTTGTCAAACATGTAATTTTCATATTTTTCATATATACTTGATCTAGGGGAAATAAATAATAATTTATCTTTGATATTATTTTAATGATTTAAAGAAGGAAACTTTCCTTGCTTTGAAGACCTTTAAAATCAGGAGCTTAAGAAACTTATCTTTCCCAATTCCATTTCATTTGTGACTCATCAATGTGAATATAAAACCTGTAATTATACTTTGCACTTATGCAACATTTTGCTAGTAACCTTAAATAATATACAATATTTAATAATGACATTCTGCAAAAAATAATCAGTTAAAAATAAAAAGATTTCATGTGAGTACTCACACAATGTAATGTCATTGCTTATTTTAAACATGAGTATTTTCTCTGTATTTGAAGGTTTGATATATCTTCCTTTTTATTTTTATAGCAATACTAATTAAATAGCAAAATTTATACCATCACTTTTTCTTTTCTAGGGTAATAATTTTGTTAGTTATTGAATATTTTGACATTTTTTCTCTTATACACACATTATATGTGAGAGCGAGAGAAAGAGAGACAGAGAGAGAGAGAGACAAAGGGGAGAGAAAGAGAAAGTCATCATAGTATGGCATATGGTATGCCATTCTTCTTCTTGAGTCTCTTTGACCTAACTGCAGCATAAATGACTTAATAGTCCCTGGCATTTAAAGAAGTAAGAAATCCTTTAAATTATAGAGGAAATCATTTTGTTTAATGAAAAAGTACATAATGCATAATTTTCTCAACAGAGCTGTTTATATCATAGTTAGATGGCCTTTCAAGAAACAAATTTAAAGGAGTGTAAGATATGTGATAACTAAATTTTCAGAGACACCAAGTTTAGTAAATCATAAATGATTTATGTACCTACTTAAATAAATCAAATTATCAACTATTTTTGACCTAAAGATTGCAAATCTTGGTATTTTTCCTAAAATAATCTTTTGTAAACACTGCTTAGACAATCTGTTTCTAAACAAAAGAGACGTTTTCAGTTTGCCTTCACATATTATTTTTGTTGTTGGCAGAGAAATGAGGAAAGTATGTTCATATATATATATATATATATATATATATATATATACACATAGTAACAGTTATAGACAAAGACAAGAAATATGGTTTCTTGTGGCAATTGCACGCTTCCTATTTAGATATGCAAGTCTGTAATAATATAAGGTGGTAAGAAACATTAACATAAACAAGTCAATTTTCAAAAGGTTAGACAGGATTTGCACACATCAGAATTCAGAAGGATATAATTACTTAAAGCATAGTTAATGAAATTCAAATCAAAAGGCTTAATGTGACTATGAGTGCTTGAATTTTGCATAAAGAAGAGAAAATGAACATGATACTTATAATTACACTGACTTTTTAATGACTGTCTGAACTTTTTATGAAACCAAGCTGAAAGATATTCAGTGGATATATTTTATTTATTTAATACCTGCATATCTCTGTCACAAAGAATAATATACATTTAAGGAACAAATAGAAAATCAGAACAAAAGAAAATTATGATTTAACTTTACATATTCAGATTATCACATGTTGGAAAAATGTTGAGTATTACAGCACATTTATATATTCAAAGTTTATTAAACAGATTTTATTTCAAAAATGAGTCAGCCATTTCCTAATGATATTGAAGTTATTGACATTATTATGATTTGTCCAAAAAGCTCAAAAGATCTCCCTATTTTCTACTGTTCAACTGATCAGTATTCTTAAAATTTGGCAATATATTGTGGCTGGATGCTGTGTTTAAACTAATAGTAGAGAAAAGTGTCCTGTAAATTAGACATAATTAAGTATATTCAAATTAACAAACTTTTAAAATTTACTTTTAAAATTCTAGCTGTACCAATATCCACTATAACTAGAAATACTTTTGGGGGTATAGTCAGGATATCATATTTTTGTCATGGATAAAATTAAAAATAAGGAAAAAATATTTCTTCCACATTAGTTATTTAGGATATTCATGATTACAGTCTTTCATATTCAGATGCTTTTAAAGTTCTGTCACTCATTTTTCTCAAATTATTTTATCAGTTGTAAAATTTTAATGCTTAGAAATGTTCATGACCATCTTTTAATTCTATGTCTGAGCATGGAGTGAATAGCTAGTGGCTTAATTATTCCATTTTTGTGAGTATGCATGATATATTAAAGAGTTTCGACTGTTAGTCTTGGTAATAATCACAATATAGATATTAACAGACCTTCTCCTTCTTATCATTAATTGAATAATATTTCTTTGAACAATTACTTCATATTAGTAAAATAAAGGAAATATTATCCAGAGCTAGATGTAATGTTTTAATGATTTAAAAAATAGAATTTGACTGTCACAAAACATTTTGCTAAGTCTTTCATTTAAGTACAGGTGAAGAGTTTTGCAATAAATGTATGGCTAACACACACAAACAAGTAGAGAAAGGCAGAAGTGAAAAACCGGGGTCTTCAAAATGGCCTAGAAGGGTAAAGGAAGCACTTCCTACCAGGCCAAGGATTTGAGTTCTAGCCCTGCAACCTACATGCTGGAAGAAAGGAATGCAATGACTCCAGCAACTGGCCTTCAGACTTCTATATATGCACTATGGCACACATACACACACACATCTTCATACATACATACAAATAAATTAAATGTAACAGAAATTTAAAAATAAAGCCAAGGATTTGTCAGCTGCTTGGTTTCTTTTAACCATGGTTAAAGAGTTTACCTCACGGCAGATCTTATTTTTTAGAATTCTGAACTTGTGTGCTCTGCATTTAGAACTAATTATTATTAATGCCAACTCCATTTAATTTAAAGCGTCTTCATGAAAATCAAAATATAATTAGGTACAAGCACCAAAAATTAAATAGTCAGTTATAAAATTAACCCTTTGTTAAATACACATGAGTCTCAAAATGCAAGTTTACTTAGTGCCTCCTTATTCACTGTACTTGATGTTTTAGTTAATACACTCTCTGCATTTAACTTACAATCTCTACATAGGAATTTAAGTAGCTGCTAACATCTAAAATGTCTCTAATTAAGGCACACACACACAAAAGAATATCTGGAAAATGCTTTTAAGAAAAAATGCGACGAAATGTACATCAAAACAATTTGAATTAGGAGTATTTTAAATTTTTACATGAGGTTATGTTGTTCTTTACATATTTTGAAGTTCTAATTTCAAGATATTCATCATTGATAAAGAAGGTGAATAATTATTAAAATACAAAAAATGCTGTTTGCCCTATATTCAACATTAATAACAAAAATTATTATTTAAAAACAGGTATTAAAATACAAAGAATTGTGCCATTATATAAAATGTTGTAAGAAATTTCATTTATTTATATGGTGAAAAGTTTTATCATGAATGTTAAAGAAGTCAGTGCAAACAAGGAAGACAAACTCTAACTTCAAAATATTAAGAACAACATAGTCACCTGTCTAATGGCATGCATGCATGTAATAATAAATTTGTTCAACTTTATGTAAATTCTCCTATGTAGTTTTGAACCCAATTTGTCACTACAAATTTCACATTCAAATACCCTACTCAATTATTTATATATGTAAGAGTATATATATTTAAATTACTGAAATGTTTGATTTGAATTGCAGAAATAAAATTTAGAATTTAAAATTTATGGTTAAATACTAAATTGTCTTCATCAAACTCAAGCTCAACTTTCTCTCATCATTTTAATTGCATGTTAGAAATGCATATATGTTATCATTTCATTGATGATGAAATAATGTGTCAAGAATTTGATTTAAATATAACCAATTCCATAATTTGCATGTCATTTTTAAATGGACTTCTGCAATTCTGAGTTTTCTACAACTTAATTAAATGAGACAAATAAATTAGAATAAATTTTACTAGTCTGTCACAAAAAAAAGTGACTTTGAAATTCCCAAGTCTGAGAAATTAAAAGGAGACAAACTAATCAGCTTTTAGATTTTATAGTATGGGAGTTGAGTTTGGTATTGGATCCCAAATTCCATTTAATCATGTTATTGAAAAATGTGCATGGCTCTGTCAAAGAGACACAGCAATAAAGCATTTTGTTAGCATGGTATTGTTTGAACCTCCTTAGAGACCTTGCCACTGAAGCCCTCATCTGACCCCATCAACAGTCCGGTGGCAGTTGATCAATTGAGCACAAAGTTACTGAAAGAATAATTTCAATTACTAGAGTGTTGTTGCCTATACTGTAGACAGAAAAGAGGAGAGGTCATCCATCTTTCTGAATTTGCATGCCAAGTTGCATTTAGTTATTGTTTTTATGAAGAATAAGGAAATAAGTACTACTGGCAAACTCCAAAAAAGGCCTGAAGCTTTTACCATCTGTGACATTTGGAAACCAATTCAGAAAATGTAGAAGCAAGACAGACATTCTAAAATTTGGGGGGATTTCTGGAAAAATGGAAATCCTAAAATCAACTAAACTTATTTGGCAGTTTAATTAGCTGATTACTTTAATATCAAGCTAACATTGAAGCCTAGAGCCAATGTCTGCATCTTGGGCAAAAGGTACATATAGTCTCAATCAAACCATTTTGTGAGTCTTGTACCTCAATCAACACTAGGAGAAAAGAAGTAGTGTTTCTTTCTCATGACTGAGCAAAATTTAAAATTAAATATTAAACTTTATTTTCTGATATTTTGCTTTTTTAGAGTCTAACTAATGTCCTCCAAACCCTATGACTTTGGTCTTTTTTCTTTTATTTGAAATTCTAACATGTGTGGACCTCATCAAACATATTTTAGAAGATGAAAATATATGTATATAATGCATAACTATTTTACTAGACGTCGTGATGTGCTTATTTTTAACCCATTTCCAGCTCTCTTCCAACTGTATACTAGAATTGATATAAAGTCAGCAAATTCCTTTTTTTATTCTTAAAGAGCTAAAAAAATGTTCTTTTGTATATCTGTACCAGCATACTCTCCGTGAAGGAACGATGGTAGTGACGACAGAAGACATGCCGCTGGATGTTTCTTATGTGCCTTCTACTTATTTTACTGAGATCAGTCATATCTCACAAGCTCTATCAGAAGTGGAACAACTTCTAAATGCTCCTGAACTCTGTGCTAAGGATTTTGAAGATCTCTTCAAGCAAGAGGAGTCTCTTAAGGTAAAAGCACAGAGTTTTCTTTGGGCTTTACTAGATGATTACTGCACAGTGAAGAAACTTATTCTTGTAATTCTTTTAGAAATACAAGATTTATAGGTAAGATGTAAATTAGAAATTCTTTCAAAATAATTAGTGTTGGGATGTGGCTTTCCAAAATACTGTACTAGACAGAAATAATAGATCACAGATTCAGTCTGAGTTGAATCATGAAGGTAGATTTGTTAGAGTTTCTTCAAAATAGTATATTAATTTACTTTATCTTCTCCCAATAGGAAACTAAATGCAATTTAAATTGTATCTATTTTACATTGCCTTAGTTACTGTTTCTTCATATAATGTACATATTCCATTTCAAAGTCATTTCAAACATATGGTATATAGACTGTAAATGTATAAGATCTGACTAAATAAGCCAGGCATGGTGACATATACCAGTAACACAACATGTGAGGTAGATGGAGGGGGGGGTAAATGTTCCTTAAATATTTTCTTTAAAATACCAGCCAAAGACTTCTTATCAAATTAAGCCTTTTCCAAACAAACAGCAGTCTGTTACTGAGTTCTCAACTGTGACAAATCATGGTGAGGTAATAAGCTATGAATTTTAGTAGGCAGTGAATAGAGAGATAAATGAATGCATTATCTAGGAAAACGTTCATAAAAATGTGTGTCTTAAGATAGTTTTGCAATCCTAAACTTTACATTCAAAATGAAATATTATTGCATAGCCACAGCTTGACATTTGCCAGAACACGCAGCAGAATGTTGTAAACAGATGAGTTTGCTATCAGCATCATATATTAACGAAAGTATTTTATTTGCTAAATGATTTCTTGGAAGCTCATTCCATATTATACTTTGTCTGCACAAGTAAATAAATAGAAAGTACTGTTTGTTTTGCAAATCATCATTTCAGTATCTTGAGTGGCTTGAATTTAATGTCATACATTAAATCAAATAAGCTATAAAATTATACACTAAAATAAAAGCTTCCTGGATATCTGGATCCAGTCCATCTGCTTCACTATGGTGCTGTTATCTTATGATCTTTGCAGTAAAAGTCAAAAGCTTTATGTGCACAGTGAAGAGAAGCAACTCAAACATTGGCTATAGGAGATTTCCTTGCATTTCTGTCATTATTCACATTACCTAATCTCTTCTGACAGCATAGTTTGTAAGCTCATTATTGTCATTCAACATGCAAATCATTAATAAATAATCTAATGTTCTTTAATTTCCATGTTAATAGACATAAGTGATCAGAAGAGTAGTGATCCTGAACTTAGTTGCATGCTGAATATCTTTGATTCAGTACCTCTTTTTTGAATCATTATTTTTTTAGCATTCCAGACTGCAGTTTCCTCTCTCCTGCCAGCCCCTCCCCCATCTCTCCTTTGCTGCTCCCCATCTATCCATTCTCCCTCCCTTTTGAAAAGGGCAGACCTTCCATGGATATCAATAAAACATGGCAAATCAAGTGACAATAAGAGTAAGCAACTCCCCTTTTGTTAATGCTGGGCAAGACGACCCAGTATGAAGGGTCAGGACCCAAGAACCTGCAAAATAGAGGCAGCTCCTGTTCCCACTGTTAGGAATTCCAGAATGACAATTGTAACATATATACAGACTGCCTAGGTCAGAGCCCTGCAGGCTCCCTGGATGTCCATTCAGTCACTGTGAACTCTGCTTAGTTGATTGTGCGGGGTTTTTTTGTGGTGTCATTGACCCCTTTTGCCCCTACATTCCTTTCTGCCCTTCTTCCATAGGATTCCCAGAACTCAGACCAATGCTGAGCTGTGGGTCTTACATTTGTTTCCATCAGCTGGTGAGTGAAGACTCTCTGATGGCAATTGGGCTAAGCACCAGTCTATGAGTGTAGGAGAGTATCATTAGGCATCTTTACAGTGACTTTTTTTTTCCTTTTGTCAGTCATATTTGGTTCTATCCTAGGTCTATGGGCTGTCTAAGCTCTGAGTCCTGGCACTCTGGATAGGATTGGGGTGGACTCACTCTTGTGGCATGGGTCTCAGGCTGTACTGGTTATTGGTTGGCCGGTCCCACAATCTCTGGGTAACTATTGAACTCTCGCACATTCATTTGGCAGGAGTTAGACTGTAGGTTGAATATTGTGCCTTTGAGGAAGTGTTCCAATCCCTTCACTGAAAATCTTGCCTGGTCACAGGAGATGGCCAGTTCAGGCTATGTATCCTCTATTACTAGGACTCTTAGCTAAGGGAATTATTTTATATACCTGGGAGTTTCCCTTGCACTAGGTAACTGCCTCACCAGGAAATCTATTCAATTTCCCCTTCCCAGGGAGATCCCAGTGTCCCCCATTGAGATCTCCTTTTTTACACAGCCTTTCTAGGTTTGTGGGTTACAACATGGCTATTCTTTACTTTACAACTAATATTGCCTTATAAGTGAGTACATATGATGTTTGTCTTTCTGGATATGGCTTTCTTCACTCAGGATGATTGTTGTCAGTTTCCATCCATTTGTCTGAAATTTCATGAGGTCATTGTTTTTATCAGCTGAGTAACACTCATTACAGACGAATAGTAATTGTGTAAATGTACCACATTTCTTTATCCTTTCTTTAATTTGAGGGCTATCTTGGTTGCCTCCAGGTTCTGGCTATTATGAATAATGCTTTAATAAGCATAGTTGAGCAAGCGTCTTAGCGGTATGTTGGAGCATCTTTTGGATATATGATGAAGAGTGGTGTAACTGAACCTTTAGATAGGTTGATTCCCAATTTTCCGAGAAACTGCCATATTGATTTTCAAAGTGGCTGTGCAAGTTTGCACTTTGAATGGCAATGGAGGAGTGCATCCCTTATTTCATATCCTTGCCAGGAAAGCTGTCACTTGTTAGATCTTAGCCATTCGGACAGGTGGAAGAGGGAATAAAAAGTCAATTTGATTTGCATTTCCCTGATGACTAAGTATGTTGTACATTTGTTTTTAATGTCTACTGTATTGAGGTCTTTATATATTTTGGAAATTAGCCCTCTGTCAGATGTGGGTTTGATGAACATATTTTCTCATTTTGTATGCTGCCATTTTGACCTATTAAAAGTGTCCTTTACTTTACAGAAGCTTTTCAGTCTTATGAGTTCCCATTTATTAATTATCTATCATTGTGCCTGTACTATATTCTCTTAAGAAAGTTGTCTCCCATGCCAGTGGGTTCAAGGCCATTTCTCACTTTCTCTTCTATCAGGTTCAGTGTATCTGGATTTATGTTGAGGTTTGATCCAACTGGTCTTGAGTTTTGTGAAGGATGATAGGTATAGATCTATTTGTGTTCTTCTACATGTGGAAATCCAGTCAGACCAGCACCATTCATTGAAGATGCCTTTTTATTTCCTTTGTATAATTTTGTCTTCTTTGTAAAATCAGGTATCCATAGGTGTATAGGTTTATGTCTCAGTCTTTCATTCAATTCCATTGATCTGTCTGTCTGTTTTTATGCCAATACACTGTGAATTTTATTACAATAGCTTAGTAGTAGAGCTTTAAATCAGTAATGGTGATACCTTCAAAAATTCTTTTACTGCACAGGATTGTTTTAGCTATTGTGGTTTTTTTTCATATAAAGTTGAATATTGTTATTTCAAGGTCTATAAAGTATTGTGTTGGATTTTAGTAGGATTTCATTGAATGTATAGATTACTTTTACTAGATCTACATTTTTACTATGCTAATCTTATCTATTAATGAGCATGTGAGATCTTTCCATTCTCTGATATTTTCTCAAATTTCTTTCTTCTTGACTTGAAGATTTTGTCATGTAGATCTTTTACTTGCTTGGTTAGAGTTATACCAAGATATTTTACATTATCTGTGGAGATTATGAAGGGTTTGGTTCCCTGATTTCTTTCTCAATCTGTTAATCATTGGTATATAGGAGGGCTCCTGATTATTTTGAGTTAATATTGTATCCAAATACTTTGATACAGTTTTTATCAGCTGTAGGAGTTCCCTAGTAGAGTTTTGGGATTGCTTATGTATACTATCATATCTGAAAGTAGAGATACTTTAAGACTTCTTCCTTTCTGATTTGTATCCCCTTGATTTCCTCTACTTGTCTTATTGTTCTAGCTAAATCTTCAAGTACTATATTGAGTAGATTAGAAAAGAATGGAAAACCTTGTCCTGTTTCTGATTTTAGTGGGATTGCTTTGAGTTTCTCTCCATTTAATTTGATATTAGCTGTTGGCAGTCCGGTGAGTTGCACCCTTCTATGGCCTCTATATTACCACCTGCCTTCAGGTTTCTGTCAAGTTTGAGTTCCTATCCTGACTTCCTGCTCTGGGTCCAGCCTTGATGGGTTTGTATGTTCCAGGGTAGGGTGTATGGATTCAAAACGTTAGGCAGAAAAAACCAAGACTCAAAAGAAATAGACTAGATACCGGATAGAGTTTGGAGGGCAACCCAGAATATTGAATCTGCCCACTTTTATTTCTCATAAGCATGAGAAATTATACACCCCAATCCAAAGAGGAGGGGGAAACAAAAAACATTTTTCCCAAAATGCAAGGAACAAAGTGATCACTATCTCAAATACCCAAAGGACCAAGTAACCACACCCTAGGTCAAAGCATTCTGTTAGTAGCCACACCTGGGTTCAAACCTCCAGTCCATAACCTTGAAAGACTAAGAATAGGCCTGAACTCTCTGACCTTTAGTCAAGGTAGAAAAAAATGTACATATGTGGGCTCCCACATATTCCCCATTATTTATTTACTTATTAAAGCCTGTGCTTCTGATACAGGACACATAACTGTGCCTGCTTTACATTATCTTCTTCTACCTTCCAGACTTACCTGTCACTGCTACATGCATTTTATCATGCACATTCTGTCTTAGGTTGCTTCGGGGGGAAAGGTTCTTACCTGTCATTACTACCAGGATTTCTTTATAAAGGGTTAAGGGAACGTGTATAGTTAGACGCCATGCACCTCTGAGCCAAATTTCCATCGAGAGAGTTTACAAATAACTAGATAATCATAAGTAAGCAGATAATACTTTGCAATGCATTTGCTTCTGTAGCCACAACATCTACATGTTATCCCCAACCCTTACCTAGATCTGCTTATTCAATCATGTTCATAATTCTAGGAGGCAGATAAAATCATTATACTTCTTTTATACATGATGAAACTGAAGAAACAAAATACAAGTATTAAAAATGAACATAACTGATGTTGGTGAAGCATAGCTTTTATTTTCAGTGCAATGGATCAAGCTCACGCTTTATAAGTACTGGACAGGAACTTCACTTGAGGTGCACCAAATCATACTGAAGAAACTGATTTAACCCCAGCAATCACTTTAGACTCTGTGCTGTTACTTCTTTCATGAAGTTTCTTGTAAGAAGTTCTGTTGAATATAGTGAAGGTAAAAATGCAGAGTTACATGAGTATACCATTAAATAGAGAAGAGCCAATACAATAGCAGAATTCAGATTGAAATTGTAAAAGGAGTAGTAGAGAGGATATTTGAGCACAGACTGTATAAAAGTAAGGGATGCAGCCTTACAATCTGGGCAAAGGAAATTGTAAATAGCTCAAACTGTTACAGTGAGCCTACCTTCATCAACAATCTGCAAGAAAGCCAGTGTAGTAGGGTAAAATAGGACTACTGGGGGGTTGAAAGCACAAAAAAATTTAGAGATCAAGGTTATAGAAGTCCTAGCTGGCAGTTATAAAGAATGCCTTTTTTTTTCTTAATCTGTGAACCTTTGTAAATTTTTGAGTAAATGGGAAATATGTTCTGATTTGTGTTTTGAAAGAATCCTCCTGACTTTTCAATTGAGACCAGAGCTGTACAGGCTAAAAGTGAGGTCAAGGACTCCAGGAAATAGATTATAATGATTTGGAATAGGTTGGTAGTGAAATGATGTCAGATTGTGGAAATGTCTGGAAATGTTTTCAAAGCAAAGACAGCAGATTTGTCTCTGTCTTTACATTCTTAAGAACACTTCTTAGAAGATTTGGGACTCAGGTTAGATACGCTTCCTATTCAGTTGATTATGATTCACTGATAGTTTGAAGATTTCTTTGTTATCTTTGTCTTGTTAATTTCACTGCTGTCTCAAGTCCGGGGCAGAATTACTGCCAATAGATATATGAGCACACATGTTGAGATCTCACTCCTTTGAAATCTATTTCAAGCCACTTGGGCACATATTTAATAATGACAATCCTCAGGACAAATGCCATGAGCAAAGTGATTATTTTTCTATTTTAGTGCTAGGGGATTAAATAATATTCAGTGGTATAAAATGTGTAGAGTCAAACAAAATACCCAAACAAAAATAAAAGAATAGTTGTATACAAGAAAGCTTTAACAAAAGGGCATGCTAGGTAAAGGGTTGAGATTTCCATCAGTTTGATAACATTGCAATAAAATGTTACTACAATTGGCCCAAGAAAACAATGGATTATATAAACTATGAAAGTAAATTTTTATTACAAAAGTTCTTCAAAATCTACTTAAATCTTCTAATGTAACAATTTGGTACGCAGAAATGTATATGATATTTGAAAACAAATATTTCATGCTAATGAAAATAGTATGAATATTATAATCATTTAACTATGTCTCTGAGCCTGTTGCTGGTGACAAATGCCTTTATTTCTAGCACTTGGGAGGCAGAGGACACAGATCTCTTATTAGTTCAAGGAAAACCTGATATAGATCAAGTCGCCAGACAGCCAAAGAGAAATATAGAAACCCTGAATCAAAAAACCAAAGTAGATAGATAGATAGATAGATAGATAACAAATATCTCCAAACAAAGAAAGAACTATGTCTCTGAATAAAAAATGTTTTCCAAATATTTATCCTGTGGTATACATAAAGTCTCTATTTGTCTGCTTTGATGATCTGAAATTTAATTTTGCATATACATTTATACTTCTTTATTTCGTTATAAAACTCTCTCCATTGTCTATTGAATTTGAATCCTACATAAATTATTGAATTTATAGATATAGAAGTAGAAATTGTATCTATAGGGAGAATTAGAAATATATTTAGTCTATTAAAATAATATACTTCATAGATGTCTGTGTTCCTTGATACAGTTTTTATTCATGTTTCATTTTTCTCAATTTAATAATATATTATTACTTTTCTCCACCAATTTTTTTAATCAGATTTAGAAGTTTTCCTACCTTGAATCCCATTGTATAATTTACTACCAACTTTGCTAAAATGGACCTTAGTACCTACTCTTAATCATTTTATTCCCTTAACAAGAATATTTTGAATATTTTCTATATATTCATCCCAAAAAATAGATCATCTGTAGTAAAATTACAGATGATAAATCCAGTATGTATGTTAAATTAATTTGTGGGGAGAATTTTCTCCTGTTCAAAAACTATTCAAGCTGTTCTTTAACCAATTAAGATGTCATGTTTTGTACACCAATACACAATTCAGAAATGAGTCAACATTTGTTTTTATGTGCAGACATGCAGCATCCTAGGTAAAATATTTTGGCCAATTATAGATTTTCTAAGGAAGTAGTTCTTGCATATGTACCATTAACCGTAGAAAAATACAACGGGTCAACTTTCCATGGATGCATAAAAATAAATTTTAAATTTTTTTTTAGAATCTCAAAAATCCAAAATAATTAACCTCTTAATTGGTTTTTCACTGATAACTTTTATTCACTTCATATGTCATTGATGGGCTTCTGTGTAGCTTTTTGGAAGGTAATGAATATCAATATTTGGGCTGATGAGATGGCTCAGTGGATGAAATTTCTGGCTGCCAAGCCTGACAATGTGAGTTTGATATCTGGCAGAAGAAAAGTCCTGCAAGTTGTTCTGTAATCTACACACATGCAGACACACACACACACACACACACACACACACACGCACATATACAATTAAGTAAAGTAGTAAAATATTATAAAAGGTTATTTTTAATTATTAATTTAATTTAATAACTAATTTAATTAAGATATTTTAAAATATTGACTTATATAGCATGTAATATTTATGTGCCATTTCAAGACAACATCTATAACCTGAGTCTTTGATATTTCATTTTTTATCCTTTTAAAGCCTTGGGTGTCTTGGAACTCATTCTGTAGTCCAGTAAGTTCTATGTTAACCAAGTCACAAAATGTGTCAAAGCACCTTTGATACTTTAAACCATGTAAAGCTGTTATCATAACCTACACCCCAAATGAAACTGAAATGCAAGCTTTATAAATATAAAAGTGCACATGATTTTAAGTGTACTAAGTATGTAAAGCTGTGTTAACTTTAGGGTTGCATTTATCAAGGTAGCAATAAAGAGTTCACAGCAACAAGATATGATTTTCAGCACTTGTGACACATTGCAAACAAACTATTTCTTAGTAGTGATCACTTCCCTGTGATGATCAACATCCATATTGTTTGCTAACAAGTATGGGAAATGATCTATTATGTTTCTTCTTTACTACTGCCTTTACATCTCTAAGAGTGGTGCCAAGAACTTATTATGTGCATTAAATGTACCTCTCTTGAATGGAAATCTCATACATTCAGGCATTTACTTTGTGGTAGAAGAGGGTATATGTATGTATGTATGCATGCATATATATATCATATATTTATATATGATAAAAGTGTTTAAGAAATAAACATCTCTTACAGAATCATAAGTTCTTTTATTTAAATTTCTATATTGTGTTACTCAGTGATATGACATCTTCTGTTCTATTACATTTGTTATAAAAAATCCCTCACCCTCAGAATATTTATTTTCTAGTAAATCAATGATATGATTTAAAATAGGAGAAAGTATAATATTTAATAAAAAAGGATACCACTTTATTTTTTATTTAATATTTGATTTGTTAAGCTGTTTCATTTTTGTTTTGGTTCTTTGAGAATTTCCTACAGTATGTCTTGTTTATAGTCATCCTCCTTTCCCAACTCTTCCCAGATATATTATATTCTTTTTACCTATTCACCCAACTTGTGTTCCCCTACACACACACACACAAAAAAAATCTGGGCAGTCCATATACGTACTCTTGAATGTAGCCTTCTAATGATGCCTGTCTGATCCACCAGGCACCAAATTTTTTCAGTTTATATATTAATTTTACCCCACAGCAGCAGCCTCCTCTGCCTCCTCTCCTTTGACTCCCTCCCCATCCTTTCCTCCAGTGGAGGGGCAAAATACCTGTCCTCTGTAATCACTCAGGAAGGGGTAGGCATCAAATAGACTTCAACAAAGCAAGGCGTATCAAGTTGCGATAAAACCAAGCACACCTCCCCCTGTATTCAGGCTAGGCAAGGAATAGGTTCCCAAGAGCCAATCAATGCACCGGGGACAGCCTCCACTCTCATCGCCGGGAGTCCCACATGTAGACCAAGTACACAGCTGTCACATATATGTAGACAGCCTAGCTCAGTACCATGCAGGCTTCCTTGTTGCTGGTTCAGACTCTACGCGTTCCTATGAGCCAGGCTAGTGGTTTTAGTGGTTTTCCTGTGAGCTTCCTGATCTTGTTGTTTCCTACAATCCCTCCACCCTCTCCTGAGCAGGACTCCCTGAGCATGTGGACCAGACTTTGTGCCTCTGAATCTGCCTCCGTCAGTCATTGGGTGAAGGTTCTCCAAACAGAAAAAGGCATGACATTCCTATGGAAAACTGACACTTCCTCTACCAGCAGCTATTGTTCCCAAACTAGCTGGTCCTGTCCATACACCTCCCCCTCCGTGCTAAGATTTGAATTCCTTTCCCCACCTTTATTTAAGGAACTGGAAACACATTTTTTTTTTTTCAAATCAGGAGCTCAGAACCATGATTAACCTGAGAATATTGAATACCTTGTTTAAAAAAAAATGATTTACTTCATCAGTATACGTTTCCCTTTTCTTCCCCTTAGGAGACTTGACACCTCCCCTTGTTGTTTCCTTTTTAACTGTTTCTTTTTCTTTTAAATTGCAATTTTCAGTTGTGGAGTTTTCCCCTGCTTACATCTGTAAGCATGAATATGCTAACCCCACCACAAATATTCAGCTGAGCATTATGAAATGTCATTATATCAATGTGTTCAAAATGAGGTTATTTTATTTAATCGAGTACAGCTACTTTCCACAAGTATGATTATTTCTGAAAGTCAAAGCTTTTTTCACAAAGAAACAAGACCCCTTTTCTTTCTGAAAAAAAAAAAAAAAGGAATGAGCACCAAGTCCTGTCAATCCCCACATTTTACTGGTCAAACCTTAGGCAAAACAATAAAGATGTTTTCTGAGGAGATTTTTGCTTTCTTCCTTTCTCTCTGTTCCACATATGAATACTTGCCTTCATTATTTCATTTTTTCCCTTTTGGGGGTTTTAAAATTGGTTTTCTTTGAATTTATACATATAGATTTAGAACAATTCTATGAAAGATAGGTTTTATTTGTTTGTATTGTGTAAACCATTGAAATACACCTCTCAAATGTTGATATCATGAATTATTTAGACAATAGTTATATATGTGGATTAAACACAGTGATTAACTGCAAGTAACCAATATACATCAGTGTGGTATCAAGGGAAGAAATAAAAGCACTTCACTTTGAAGTCATTTAAAAAGAATGCATCCAGATTTAAATTCTCTACTTTACTTGCCCTGTGTCTTCTGTCTTCTATCTATTGCAAGAGTTAGAATCTATGTCTGTCTGAAGTGTCTGGTGAATCTGTCTCTCTATCTTTATCTATGCTGGTTGTATGACTGTGTGTGGATCTGTTTGTATAGATCTGTCCCTATCAATGGGCTTTGTCCTTTCTTTATTGAACAACACAAAAAGCATCACTTGAGGAAGGAATGAGGGATACTTTACAAAATCTTTAATATAGTTTTACAAGGATTAAGTCACTGGCTCCACCTGACCCAGACTATAAATAGTAGTACAAACCCCATTGTTTATCAAGCGATATCTATGAATGGATACTTTCAGCCTTTATGTTAGATTTTAGAAGGTTGCTGTCAACATCTGTTTTTGCTGCAAATGATACACTCACATTGTTCTGGGTCATGGATATGGAAAAGTACATAATTTAAGATTACAGCTATTCATTAACTTACATTGTAAAAGATGATTACATTGGAAATCCTAGGCAAATAAGGTTGATTGTTATGTTCTTTTATACGCAGGTTGAACAAACAGTCTAAGTACACAGTAGGATAGTAGCCTTAAATCTCAAGTGACCCTGGCCATGAGTTCCAGCAAACTTCTCATCCCTTAGAATATGAGATATTATAATTTTATCATAATGTATTACCACAGACATAATTCTACTAAATCTACTTACTATGTTTGAAAACAAGATTTTATGTTTGCAATATACTGTCACATATTTTGTGTAGATTTGATAACATTTTACTTTATATGGTAAATATGTTTGAATTATCTTGTTCATTCATAATAGATTTTCAATTTTAATAACAATAATAAAATGACAATGACTGCTTATTAAAATACAATAAAGCAAATAAAATGAACAGAGGATAGCAAAATATCCTCCCATTATTTTGTGTCCCCATCACAAAGAGGTATTTTGTTGGTTTGTTTTCCTTGGACTTTTTTATTACTTTAGACTTTTTCTCCATAAATCTACCTGTCCCACTTTTGCTCAGTTATGAGAGATTTTTAAAGCATATTCTGCTTCAATTTTTTTGAAACATAGTTTTTCATAAGTCCATCTTTCAAGTAAAAGAAAAACATTTGCTCCCTCACAAGTCTCCTTTGTCCTGTGTGCCTGTCAGAATTTTCCATAGTTATAGACAACTTAATCCCAAATGTGCTTATCACAGATGGTGGAATTGGTTTTCACTTATTCAAACTAGAAACACTTAGGTTGCAGAACACTTTGAATAATCAGGTTCCTGTTTTTGCAGTATCATTTTTTGCTCTATGGCATCTGGGAGATGGGAATGAAGTGAGTTCAGAATGAAAGGCTTTTCTTTTTCTTGGGTGTGTGAAGAACTGTGGAGAAACCTTGGGGAAAATCTGGTAGAACATGAAGGTGTGCTTTCTTGTCACCTCTTTCCTTAAAAGTTAAATAACCAAGAAAAGTAAAACTGAAGAAGCAGAGAGATATTTGATCAGCTCATGTTATCCACGATGATCAGAATGATTATTTTCAATAGCTAAAAATTACTTTAAGAAATAATTCCATCCTAACTGGGTTTCCATATGCAAGTTCAACTTTATTTTTGTCTACAAAATACACATTTATATTTAATAAATATATAATAGATTCATTACTTATAATAAATTTATATATCTATTATATATAATATAATATTATATATTATTTGTCATTAGTATTAGTTGGCATAGTCACTGTGCTTATTCTAGAAGCTAAAAGAAAAACACCATATGACCTTTGTGTTTAAGTAAATTGTGACATGAATAATTATACATGTCAGTGTTCGACAAACAAGTTAGAAAGTAATAAAGGGCAAGGAGATAATCTAATTCCAAATATTCATTATAAGCTTTAAATGTTAACTTAATTTATGCACCAAAGAAAGCAATGTAAGAATAGAATCTGAGAATAATTGCATAAAGGAAAAATACTTGCATTAAGCTTTGGAGATCATTGACATTTAAACAATAATAACAGCTTGAAAATAGCTTTCAAAAGAATAATATTCTAAACAATTTATGTCTAATAACTCATTTGTTCATCACACTAACCTCATGGGGAAGACACTGCTATTGTATTCATATTCATATGGAGAAACCAAGGTTTCTGGTAGTAAGGTAATTTGCTCAGCTAATATAGTCAGTCGGTAAATATTATTGTTGCAAGACCAATTCTTCTTGTCAGTTTTTACGCTAAAATCTCCATTCTCTATTATATAATTTAATATTTTCAGATTTTCATTCATGAATACTGTACTTACATTATGTTTATATCTCTGTCTGCCCCTTCTAACAACTCCTGTGACCCCCACACACTCTCAACTTCAGAAGACAATGTAATTTCTAAGTATAGTGTAGATACTTATCCTTACACCCACAGATAAGCCTTCATTAAAGTCTATCCTCAATTGCTATATTAAACAAATTTTTGATACAAAAAATGTTCTTCTGGCTAAAATTACTAGCAAATTTTTTTTAAGTCCTGAATTCAAAAGATAAGTTGTAGGAATAACAAAGTATCCTCTCAAAAACTGAAATGTTTTTATGGAAATATATAAGGATAAAAACTACAGGTTCAGATTTTTATTTCTAAAAGATTGATCTAAAATTACCCCAGATCTAAATTATTTTTGTTGGATTTTAAAGTGTTAGAATTGATTGGTGATAAGAAAAATAAGGAATGAAAAGCTTTCTCCTGTTTCTCCAAATTGATTTAAAGACTGTACCTCTGTACAATTCTTTTTCTTTGAAATATTTTGAGCTCCTTTTCCCGTGCATATGTTTCTGGTTAGTTAGTTAGATGCTCTAATTGGTTGAGGTAGGAATTCTGTAATATAACATAGTATATTATTGTTGAATTTCTATCAGTTCTTAGACTGAATTCTCTCCCTAGTTCAATCAGATGTCCTAAAGCAGAGTTAAACATTCATGAGTTACTTGTTCTACCTGAAGGGCAGACACCTCTTCTCTTGGTTCCTACTAGTCATACATATATTTTATTGGTTTAGTCTCTTTCCCACTACTTTTATTTCACTACCTCAATATTCATATGTTAAAGTGATAGTTAAATAATATAATTGACTCACATCTCCTCATAGATGAGTTTGGGAGAAAAAGGAGCTGGGAACAAAACAGCAAAAAGGACCACATATTTTTGAATAGGTGTTTAAAAAAATCCATGAAGGGACTTGAGATTCGTTTTGCAATTAAGAGCACTGACTATTCTGTGGAAGACACAGTGGTTAACAATTGGCTGGAACTTCAGTCTAGAGGATCTACCACCCTTTTCTGGTCTTTACAGGTACTGCACATGTAATTTTCACAAATATGTACGCAGACAAAACACCCATACACAAGAAATAAAAACAAATAAATTTTTCTTTAAGGTCATGAAAAAAGTCAGTTATACATGCTTCCTGCCATTAGATGATATGAAACATTCAGAGAATTGAAAACTAAGGAACATGCAAGTAATTTCATTTTTTTAAAAGCATCAAGTTCAATATACTCATTTTAGAGCTGAGATTAAACTCAGCACTTTGGACATTGTAGGAAAGCATTCCACCACTGAGCTACTTCTCTAGCCCTATTTAGATCAGAATGTGCTTAAAGCTTGTAAGTCACTTTTTTTATATATAATTGACTCTTTTAAAATCTTCGTATGAAAAGAAATACCTCACAAATGTGTTTTTAGAGTCTATTTAGTGGCAGAAAACAAAGGTATGAAGATGTCCTAGGATTATAGGCAATAGATTTTTATTAATTGAGTGCTGAAACTTCAATGTTTGCTGAATTACAATTCATAGCTGGATCAGGGAGTTGGCCATTTATTTTCATGACAATAGGAAAGGGAAACAGAAATTAGACTATTTGAAATGTAAGAAATACTAGGATGTTTCATGATATTCCAGAGAGGAAACCGTACTGTAGGAAAGGGAAAAAAATTTAAAAATCCGTGAAATTCATTTTTTCTTAATTGGGAGCAACTAAGAGTAAGTTCAATGCGTCAGATACTATTATCTCCTGCTTTTGGCTGGCTATGTTGCTATAGTACCCTCTGGAACCCATATAAACAACTTTGCCATCCAGTTTGGAAGAAGTAGACACTACAGTCAAACACTCTTAGAGCAAGAGAATTAGTGTCACTTAACATTAAACGGTAGAAATTTTGAACTATAGAGATCTCCCTATTATCAGAAGGAACATAAAATAGTTAAATAGGAAGTTGCTGAAGACCTTCATTTTAATATAATTAACTGGCAAATAATCCACTTATTTAGTTTCCTGGATATACTGTCTGTAATCTCCTGCTTGTCTCTCCTTTTAGCCTGTACGGGTGCATATTCCATAAGCTTGAATAAACAATGTACTTCAGCATTATCTTATCTGTGTACAGATCCCCTTGAAATGTATTTTCCTGAAAGACTCGTCATTTAAAATATTACATACCTCAACATCAAGGCCTTTATTATTATGTCCATGCCATCAAAGAATCTGTTAAACATTGTTTTCAAACAGATACTAGAACTGCCGCAGACTGGCACATAAATACAATTTTTTTCTTTAGTACCTGGATTTGGTCTTCCTTCAATGAAATTTATTTCACTCTATATTTTTCTCTCTTCATAATATATTAATTCAAGCATTAGTTAACTTAAATAATACTGTGAAACAGATTTGGAACAATGTGTAACATTTCAAAATATTAATAATTAAACTGGGCTATTGAATTCATGATCAATTACCTTCTAGAAATTAAAATTTCCTTTTCAATTTTATTTTTTAACTCTTCACTTACAAGCAGAGTGACTTAAAAAATATCAATTGTAATCTGGAAATGAGGGAGTCAATTTTTCAGTAGATGTCAAAATTAAAAAGGGAGTTGACAAAACCTGGGTACTTCATCATTTTGACATCGTAATTTCATATAAAATAAGAAACTATTCTGGAAGCAAAATCCAAATTTTTCTAGGGATTTTTCCTTGACCATAGAAACTATAAGGACTATGGTTTCATTCCTGGGGGTCAAGCACTATAAAGATCACTTATTTTTAGATGAACTAAAATAATCAAAAGCTACAAAAGATGTTATATTTTAGTGTAAACACTGGAGAATGTTAATTTTCTCTTTGGTGCTTATATCATTTTTCTGTATGACATGCCTAGGGAATGATATTATGTTTATGGACTTTGGAAAGATTCCCTGTACTCTAGCCAGTTTTGACACTCATCTCTGGGAATGCAGGAACGACCGGTTTTCTAGATATCCAGGGAGTGCGACATCCCTACCCCATTTTCCACTTTCCTCATTTTAGAATGTTTTACTGCCTTTGAATACGAGAAGAGTTCACAACTTGATTCTGAGCAATCCTACTATTTTCCAGAGAACTGAAAGTTAGATTATTTCAAGAAACATCTCAAGCTCAAATCCCCATAAAATGAATGTTTCATGTATGGTGGTACTTGCTTATACATATGCACCCATGTCATTAGGAATACATATAAACATACTAACTTACACATCACATTAAACCAGAACCAGAGAATTTGTATATTCTGGTTTGTAAGATCCCTTTCTTCTTATTTAAATTTTGCCCTTATAGGTGCATATAACTATGTCCTTTAGGCATTTGGGCTACCAAAATATAGGCAAATATGATCAATTGTCTAATGTGAATTCAAAGAATTTGGTTTCTTTAAAAAATAGTCGAAAATTTACCAGACTTTTGATTCTTACCGATGGATCAGTAGCCAAATGAAAAAAATATCCATGATTTCTAGAATTAGAAGTTGCATCTCATAAGTACTATTGAATTCAAGTTGTCCAGGCCAGACAAATTAGCAGAAGCCGCATTGAAGATCATGTTGGTAGAAATTCCTGGCACATGACCTTATCAGGCAACAGCAGCATGCCTGAATACACTGAAGGCTCAGAGCCACTAAACATGACAGCACCATTGAAACTGACAAAGGTTAAGATAGACTGCCAGAGACACATTGGGTCCACTGATTTTTATGGTTAATAGCAGATAACAAATCCACTCTATCCTCTTAAAAACATTGTTATAATTTTTGCTATACTGTCAATTTTGTATTTGCAAAATATAAACTTCTAATCAATAAATACATACCTCATGCTAAATAAAGCAAACTATAATAGTCAGTTTTTACTAAAAAAAAATGACAGTGCCTTTAACTAGATCTAATAAGAGTTAATCTTTGGGCAAACTGATCCCTCTACTCCACCCTTACTATTAAAGAGATCCATCCTTATGCAAACTTTATTGTGTTCTTTAAAAATCTTCCTTTAGCCATGTAACCATCTCTTATGCAATTAAAACATAGCATATTTCTGTGATTACCATTTCTATAAGTAAAACTGGTGAAAGGGAGTTTTAGTGTGAATTTTTAAAGATGAGTAAATTCACAGACTATTTCTGTTATCACGCCCTCCTTTCCCTCATATGTCAGTACCTGATGTGTCAGATATATCCTTTTACCTCAGAGTTCAGTTGAGCTGTGGAACAAATAAATATGTTTCCCATCATAGGGTACACATGGAGTTGAAGAGAATACCTTATAATTACTATGAAAATCTTAACAGGAAACAAATCCAAATCACTTATAATATATTTTATATATCTTTGAGTATACATATAAGTATATAAGAAAATTGCTTTCTTTTTAATTTTAGAAGTCCATTTATAACATTTACTTTTAACTGACATAATCTATCTTCTCACAAGGTTCTACAGCTTTATTTTCATAAGTCATAATTTACAAAATCACACTTAAGTCTAAGCTACTAAATTAAATGCAGATTTTTTTCAGTTAGCGATTCATAGCCCATTTTTACATGTCTCTAAGCTCTCTACCCTAGGCCATTTTCCCATAGGTCTTTACATTATAAAATCACTTACTTCTGATTGTTTATGTCACCTCTTTTTATAAATGCTACACTTGGACTAAAAATGCCTTTCCTACTTCTGCTACTTGACTCTGACTACTCCATATTCCATGCTCCTCATGACCAAATGACACTTTGTTCCTTCTCCAAACCTCCAGAAAACATTAAAGAGAAAGAGTGTAAATGATCAAAGTACTAGAGTAAGTATACTGGGCTCTGGTCAGCATCCAAAAGATAAAGACAGAAGAGAATCAAAAGGAAAAGTTATGTCTTTGTGAATCAGGACTCCAAACAGTAGAAAGACATGACAGAACCTTATAGTGGATCTAGCATGGCTGTGTTAAAGAGCAGGGATTCTAGGACAGAAAACTATAATATCTCACTAAAATCATAATTATATCTCGTATCTCTTTAGGACAGCTTATAATGGATCTGTCTTCCTGAAAAGAGGTCACCTGGTCATGTAATTGGCCAGGACAACAGGATTAAGTGTTTTATTTTTAAGATCAATTTATTTTGTTAATGATTTATATGTGCATGTTTGTACTTGAATGAGTTTATGTGAACCATATGCATGAAGGAACCTGTAAGAGGCAGGAAGACAGTATCAAAACCCTGGGAACTAGAGTTGACCTGTCAAAAAGTATGTTACTAAGGCAGCATACTGCCAATAAAGTAAGTTTCTGTCTATATTTCAGAGAATATGCCCTGGATAAAAATCGAAGTTTGGATACCAGTATCTTTTACAGGATATTGGAAGTCACAAGTACTAATGGAAAGTCATTTGGGCATAAAGGAATATTGGGGGGGGGAGGCTGCTAGTTAGTTCCCAGCTGCTTAGGTCCAAAATAATCACACAGAAACTCTATTATTTAAAACACTGCTTGGCCCATTAGCTCTAGCTTCTTATTAGCTAACTCTTACATACTAATTTAACCCATATCAATTGATCTGTGTATCACCACATGACAGTGGCTTACCGGAAAAGTTTCAGCATGTCTGACTCTGGCAGTGACTCCATGGCTTCTCCCTGACTCTGCCTTTTTTCTCCCAACATACAGTTCTGGTAATCACAACATACAGAGGGAAATCCCACATTAAAGGAAAGTTGTGAAAAGAGCAAAACGTCCACTCTAGTATTGACATAAGATAAGGATACAGAGGAGACAGTAAACCTGTGGACATGAACACAGAAAATCCAAAATATCTTAAGCCAGATGAAGGCAATTTTAAGCTGTAGGCTGAAGTAAACTATACTGGATTGAAGATTATTATTCACTCATTTGATATAAGCATATTCAACTTTTGGAAATAAAGACTAATATGTACAAAGTCAATGATTTAGAATTGCAAAGCTATTTTTTTCAGGACCATTTCTTCATTTTTTTTCTTTCTAGAGAAAGCTGATTTGTTCTTTGATGACATATATTTTCATTCTTACAGAACATAAAAGACAATCTGCAACAAATCTCAAGTCGGATTGATGCTATTCACAACAAGAAGACAGGAGCCTTGCAAAGTGCCACCTCTGTGGAAAGGGTGAAGCTACAAGAAGCAGTGGCGCAGCTGGATTTCCAGTGGGATAAAGTTAACAGAATGTACAAGGAACGACAAGGGTAGGTAGCATTTTAATTGTCCTGAAAGGTTATATAGCAATTTTTAGGAAAATTTAAAATTCATTCAAATAGTTTTCGTGGGTAAAAAGACAAAGAAGGAAAGGAAAGTATATTACTGTATAACACAAGCATATTATTACTAGTGGACTGAGTTGTTGAAACATTGTTTGCATATTACGTCATCCTCTAAAGTTGCACATAAGGTGAAAACTGTTTTGTTCTTTAATTAAACTGATATAAAATGTAAAATATATATCTTTAATTCTATCTGCCTCGTATGAATTTATAAGAGTTATGGTACTTAGAACAGTATATTTTAATATAACAAAAAATCCCTTCATTTTAATTTATTTCCATTTGAAAGCTGATATTTATACATTTGATAGTCTCTTTCCGTATTCCTCCCTATTTTTTAACATGGAAAGCTTATTTGTTTTAAAATCAATTTTAATGATGACCTTAAGTAAAATACTTATATTTTGAGTTAACTTTGAAGGTATCCATATGCATTAGCCTCACATCACAAGAAGGTGAATTATTACTGTATTCCCAATTATCTTTCATCTAGAGTTATTCTTGTAAAGTATAATAAATTTAGTTCTGTAATATTATTTTCCTATGAATAAAATACTGGCTCATTAATTCAGCATAAAAGTTTTCACATGATCCCAATTTACCTGCACTACAACTCTTCTGCATTGCGCTTTAGCAATATGAAATTGCTTTGCAGTTTCTAAAGTATTTTGATTCCTCTCTATCTTTCCAATCATATTCATCAGGATTCACTTTAAATGCTTTACAGTTCTTGAAATCCATGATTATCAGTGTACTATGACATCTTGAAGCTTGAAAATTAGTTTATCACTATAATAAATCCATAAATTATTTTATATGTAAAGTATTTCCAAATATTGATGTTACTTTATATGCACTATCTTCTTTGATGTGACCTTCTCTTACAATTTACTGTGTAGTAATAAAAATTCTAATTTAAGCTTTGCAAATGTGAGAATATCTCTACTCCGTTGAAGTAATGCAATTATCTCAACAAATGGTAAAATATTTAGTGCAACAATATCTAATATCCTTGTTGATGAAGAAGAGAAACCCAGTAATCTGATATAAATACTGTACAAGACAACCTTGCATTGCTACTGTAGTATATTTTCATACTCTGTGTGGACTAATTGTAAGTTACTGCAGGATTCTCCAAATGATAACAGATTCATCACTTTTTGGAATGAGTTCATTCCACTGTCTTTTGTGTGTTTCCACTTATTTTCTTGTATCATTCTGGGCTATGCACATATGCTAAGAACTGTTGGAGTTTCTTGAGTATTCAGTGATAACTGTGCTTCTGCCAGGAGCCATCGTTGAGGGGGGTAGAGGAAGAGGGCAGGTTCAGAGAGGAAGGAGTGAGCCAGGCACGATGTTGGGGAGAATCTTACAGCTTGACTGACTAGGAGTCAGATTGTTTCTTTATTTATACAGAATTCAGTTAACAGGAATGGATTCATGTTGTTCTAAAATATAGATCATATCACATGTGTTTCACTTTCTCTCTCATCCCCTCACATCTCTTATTCATTATTGATAAACCTTGACAGAAGAGAATTATCTTATACAATCATTTTGCCTCAAGTTTCAACATAATTGATAAACTGTTCTCTATTATAACTGTTTTTACTCATTAACACCATAACCCAATTTTTAAGAATCTAGAGGCATATGTCAACCTGTTCTCAGGCTAGTAGCTTTGGTTGCTTAGACGATGCTAGACCAAAACAAAATTTACAAGTCAGCCATGGCAGATTGTCATGTCCAAAGCAGTGTATTATTAACTCTTAATGGTCAGAGTATCCAATAAATATCTCCTAGCCACTTCAGATATTCAAATTCTGGAACAATACAAAGGTTACATATGTGTGTGTGCACATGCACATGCATGCACATGTGTATGTATTTATTTTAAGTCTAATTCTGGCATTCTACTGTTCCTTGTTCATATAACACCATAGTGGCTCTGCATATGCTAACTCTTCCAAGAAAGGGAGGTCCTAACTTCTCATTTTTTTATTTTTATTGCTTTATAAATAATACCATTCAAAATTTCCACATCCTACCCCCTCCCATTTCCCTCCGCTCCCCCTTTCGCCCTTCCCCCAGCCACTCCAGTCCTAAGAGAGGGCAGGGAACCCTGGCCTGTGGGAAGTCCAAGGCCCGCCCCCCTCCATTCAGGCCTAGGAAGGTGAGCATCCAAACAGACTAGGATCACAAAAAGCCAGTACATGCAGTAGAATCAAATACCAGTGCCATTATCATTGGCTTCTCAGTCAGCCCCCATTGTCAGCCACATTTAGAGAGTCCGGTTTGATCACATGCTCATTCAGTCCCAGTCCAGCTGGCCTTGGTGAGCTCCCATTAGATCAGGCACACTGTCGCAGTGGGTGGACCAACCCCTTGCGGTCCTGACTTCCTTGCTCATCTTCTCCCTCCTTCTGCTCTTCAACTGGACCTTGAGAGCTCAGTCCAGTTCTCTGATGTGGGTCTCTATCTCCATCCATTGCCAGACAAAGGTTCTATGGTGATAGCACCTGTGATGTCCTCTAGAGCCAAGTCTCTTGCCAACCCTTAAAATGGCTGCCTTAATTAAGATATCTTCTTCTCTGTTCCCA
>PVIU01017902.1:0-40494 GCA_004026605.1 Ondatra zibethicus
TTCCTTCCTTCCTTCCTTCCTTCCTTCCTTCCTTCCTTCCTTCCTTCCTTCCTCTCTCCCTCTCTCCTCCCCTGCTCCCCTGCCTCCTTTCTTTATTGTTTTTCGAGACCGGATTTCTCTACATAGCCCTGACTGTCCTGGAACACTCTTAAGACCAAATCTGCCTACCTCTGCCTCCGGAGTGCTGAACATTTTTCTTTTTAAAGACATTCATCTCTGTGGCCCCAACTGGCCTCCAGTTTGTGGTAATCTTCCTGCCTGAGTCTTCCCAGTGCTGGGCTTTCAGGTTTGGGTCACTATACCTGGCTGGACCTAATTATTTCAAGTGAAAAAGAACGGGACTGAAAACGAACACAGTGAATGGAGCATTTTGGCCTAGCAGTGACAAACTCAAAGCGGTGAGATACACGGGTTTTGAATCCTAGCACCTTCGTTTCTGCGTGACTTGGCCTGGCACTTTGCAAAGAGAAACGTAAGCTCAAGGGCCAAGATGAGTCACTAGCCAACGTGCAGATTTCCGAGTGAGGACAGGAAAGTAGCAGACACGGAGAGGACAAGTGAGGCCAGTCTGGACTCAGGTCGGCCCTGCCTGAGAGAAGCAAAACGAAACAACAGGAAAAATCAGGAGGAAATTTCCAAGCATGCTTGGGTGTCTTTCAGCCAGGGTTCCCAGTCTTCTTCCTCTTCCCACTTCTCAAGGAGGCACAAATGTTCAGCACGGGGGAAAAGCTTGTTCTGAATCATAAGGATAGAGAAAGGCTCTGCAAATGTTTTAGACTAGAGTCACCAGCCCAGGGATAATGGATGGATCATTTTAAAGGAATTTTTTGGAGACATGTTACCTACCACACAACTCATGGTGGCTGGGAACTCACTGGAGTTTTATTTTATCTGTATTAGTTTATGTTAATTATACATAATAGGTTTTGTTTTGATGTTTACATGTGTGTACAATATTCACTCCCCATAACCTTTCCTTATCTCCTCATAAATGAAATGCCTCATTTCAAACCCAGGGTCATAAAACAGAGTTAAGGTTTCAAGAAACCAGCTGCCTGTGGAATTCTAGAAAAGTCCCTACTCTCCACTCCAAACACTTGAACGCTCTGCCGAAGGCTTTGCTCTTCCAGTTTCGAGGGAAAACTGAATGTATTTTCTGGTAACATTCCCCCGAGTTTATGTTAAGGGTCAAAGGAATTTTAAAGAACGATTTGGTGTCCTATTTTGTGTTTCCCTTCTAAGCTTTGACTCCTATACAAAATGACTATCTTTCGCCTGAACAGGGACTTGAACCCTGGACCCTCAGATTAAAAGTCTGATGCTCTACCGACTGAGCTATCCAGGCTCTTGTGAGATTTTTTTTTTTTATCTCATAATATCATTGGTCACTAAACTGGGATTTAAGAATTCAGAATTTTGGTGTTTTATTCCAAAGGTGCAGTTTTCTCGTCATGATAACTAAGCCTTGTTTTGTCGGGCGCTCCGTTCAAAACGTATATTCGTTGCACAATTAACGAGTCATGCAGTATTTATGGCAGGAAGGGAAGACCAATGGTAGGGTGACATCCCCTTAGTGGAGCACTTAGATTATAACCCACGCTAGCTCCTTTCTCAGTTCTGCAGAGCGTGTAGAGGTGAGACGCACGCCTGAAGTTTGAAGACGCAAAGAAACTCGAGGAAAGACGAGGTCGTGGCGGGGGCAGGTGCTTCCAGTCTCACAGTCTTCCGTGCTTTCCTAGTTCTTTCAGACTTGAAGCTTAACGCTAAATCGCTAACCAAACTTTGGTGTGCTTGTACATTTTTTATTTGGTTTTGGGTTTCGTTCTGGAGACTGAGCCCAGGGCTTGGGGCAAGCTATGAGAATGAGTCTGAGACATAGCCTCGCCCGACCACACAGCTCTGGTTCAGAGACGGTGATAGACCCTGCAAAGAAGAAAAAAAAGCGTCATGGTGTATTGTTTCCCAAAATGTTGTGCTTCTTTAAAGCGTTTTGATAGCACCCAGTTTTCTGTTGTTTTTGGTCGTATTACCTTTCCTATCTTTCAAGTTCTTTGGATAAGAATATGGAAGGAAAGGAAAGAAAACTGACACTAGCAGAGGATGGTTTCGATCCATCGACCTCTGGGTTATGGGCCCAGCACGCTTCCGCTGCGCCACTCTGCTGTTATCACAAACTTTTTCTCATAAGTATTCACAAATACTTCGTCCTTTTCCATTCTCCTACCTTTCATCTGGAGTCAGTCTTATGTTTCATTCCCTACAATGATTTGCAATCTAGTTAAGAAAGTTAAGAAAACAGAATGCCTAGCAAAACTGCCCAGGTCTGCCTTGAACTTGAGCTCCTCCCGCCTCTGGGATTATAGATATATGTCTAGCCTCAACTGAAATTCTTAACTACTTTAATTCTTAATCGCGTTGTCTTTTGTTTCGTTCACTTTGCTTGTTTTGAGGGTCTCTCTGTGGCCTAGGCTTGAAGATTCAGGAATCCGTATGCCTCAGTCTACTACTGAATGATAAGACTACAAGACTTGACCCAACACAGTGGACATGTTTTACTTTTTAAACGTTTGTCTTGTAGGCTAAATTGAAAAAGTGGCGAATGCACAGCATGGCAGGTTAGTCAAAGCCTCAATCCCTTCTGTGGGAGATGGGAGCACAGGAGTCAGTTTCCCCTGCCTGCCTGCAGTGCTAAGCCTCCTAGAGAGTCTATGCCCAGAGGTTAGAGTTAGGAGTCAGTACTTCTCAGAGTGCTCAGAGAGCATAGTGGCTTTTGCCCCTTGTCCCTAGCAGGTATTCTGCCTGGCAGTGGCAGGCTCCGTATCCTAATCCTCCTTGCTTAGGTTTACTTCAGCGCTAGGGTTATCTGTCTGCATCGCCATGCCTGGATTTACATTCGGAATTCCAACAGAGCTTTCCAGCACTTTTGAACAAGGTTTGCCTACTTCATTTTTCTCTGGGGCTAGGAGTCACCCAGCCACTCTGCTGAGACATTTCATGGTTTTTAGTTCTCTTTCCTGAGCTTTCCTGCTTTTTTCCCCTTGCCCTTCAACACACATGGCTCTGGGCTCTCGGAGGATGTGCTTAAGTGGTTCATGGAAAAATTTGGAGCCCTCGGTTTGACATCTCAATGCTCAGTGCTACTTAAACTAAGTCCTCGGTAGTTTTCGTGGACATGGTCATAAGAATATATTAAAATGACCTTAAAGTGAATTTCCTTCTAGAGGGGAAATAAAATATAAACATCTAGAAGATACTAAAGAAGAATATCTGTAAGAACTAAATATAGGAAAGAAGTATTGAGTGTGGGTCCTGGTAGATGTTTGGGGAAACAAAGGCATCTTCGTTCTTTAGTTAAGTGAGAAGTGATTTTTCCATTAAATTTTAGTCTACAAAGTAGTGGGTTTCCCTACAGTATTTTCACGAATCGTTTTGTTTTGTCCCACTTGTCCCACTTACCTTCCTCCTCCTGAGCAGTCCCTCTCACTTCCGCTCTCATGACACATTATCCATTATTTTCTGTAAGTGTGATGTCTTCTTTTTTCTCTTCTTGTTTTGTTTTTTGAGACAGGGTTTCTCTGTGTAGCCCTAGCTGTCCTGGAACTCCCTCTGTAGACCAGGTTAGGCTTAAACTCAGATCTGCCTGCTTCTGCTTCCCTAGCACTGGGATCAAAGCTGTATGCCACCATGGCAAACTAAAAGTGATTACTTTCAATGAAAACTTAATCTCTCCCAATGCCTTTTCCTTCTGTCCTGAAATTTTTCCTTTTTCTTCTCCTTCTTTTCTTCCTTCCTTCTTCCCTCTCTTCTTTCTTCTCTCTCTCTCTCTCTCTCTCTCTCTCTCTCTCTCTCTCTCTCTCTCTCTCTGTTGTTGTTGTTGTTAATTCAGGGTTTTTCCTGTAGTTTGGGTGATCCCAAAGCTCATGACAATTCTCTCATTTTAGCCTCCTGACTGCTGCAATTACAGATGTAGGCCATCTAAAATTGGCTCATGTTTTTGAAAAACAGGTTTTTAATAGCTAACCCCAGACAGTTGGGCAGTGGTGGTGCACGCCTTTAATCCCAGCACTCAGGAGGCTAGTGAGTGCGAGGGACAGGAAAAGTTGTTACACAGAGCAACCCTGTCTCAAAACAAAACAACAAAAAATAAAAACTAATGGACAGTCCTGGTGGTTATCTGTCTCAATGTTGGATACCTTTATCAAGGACACAGATGGGATGTAGGAATACAAGAATGGGAAATGTTCCTGGGTGTTCTTCCTGAGATCCTTTTAAAAATGAAACAAAAAAGCTTCTGTGAACAGCAAACAGTGCACCGTCACACACTAGCAAGCAGTGCACCATCACACAGCACACCGTCACACACTGTAGTTTCTTGATGACTCCTTCGGCCACTAATTTTGACAAAACACAGTGTTCTTTTTATTCTCACTGTTTCCAGACTATTGGCTTTGATCACTGCTAAGAATGGATAAAGCAGAAATACCTATGCCCTGAGACAGGCTGACTTCTGCCTTCCACAGTCCGGAATCACATTCTCGAACTACATACACCTATTTGTGGGCTCATTTTCACTGTCACCACAATCACTGAACTGCGAAAAGTCACTTGTTACTATACCACCTCTCTCTCTTCATTCCATCTGCACGGTTTTACAACTGCAAACATGTGAGCTAAAGATTTCATTATAGCTTCACAATTTGGACTTGTTATGGCTTTGTTATTTTGGGTGGTTGAGTGAGTTTGAGAAACTGACTTCTAAAGGCTGGTGTCCTGAACTTCTATTCAACTGAGAACCCTTTTCATTAATTTCTTTTTCCTCTGTTATTGCAATGTCCTCATCATCCAGACTCTTCCAGTTCTCCTTTCTGATTTCTGTAGGAGATGCAACACTAGTCCATTTTTCCTCTCCTACATGCAAATGTTGGTGGTTTCTTAAGTGTCATTGAAAAACTCTAGAACAACTCTGAGGCCATTTTTGAAGCCTCTCAGCCTTAGTGCTCCCCCCCTCCCCTGGGAACCAAGGACCTAACAACTACACATGCACGTATTGAAATGTTGGGGACTTTCCATCTCCCTGTTTCCTTGTGGATGTTCTCCAAATAGAGCTCAGTTATTGAAATTGGGGCATGATAACCCTCAGATGTTGACTCAGTTCCTGATGTATTGATTCAGTTCCTGAAATAAGGTCACAATGACCCACAGATGTTCCCCCTTACCCCGCTTGATCTGGCAACCGCTCTCCTACCCTGGCTCAGTCCAGTAGCCCTTTGTATAAACCAATCATAATAATTGAAAAACAACCTCAGGGCTTCCCCCCACTTATTTCCCCTTCTAGTCCTATAAAAATAGCCTGTGACAACTATTTGGGATCCTTTTCCTTCTTTGAGGCTGAAGGGCCCTGTCATGGCAGAATAAAAATCCTCTTGCTTTTCATCAACTGTGATGTGAGAGTGGTCTCTTGGGGTGACTCTTCCTTGGTGATTGGACTTCAGGGTCCAACATCATTATTACAGAAATTTGTTAGATTTACCTAAGAAAGCAGTCTTGTTGGTCACTGAAAGGTCTGTCTAGTGTCTGAGCCTTCTGAATTCACAGATCTGCCATGACTTGCTTTTTATTCCCTGTGACAATCTTACTATTTTTCTTCTGTACATTCCTGGCTATTTTCCTAGATGCAATCCCAGACGATTAAATGTCTGTGCAGGCAACTCAGCATCACGAAGAGCTTCTGCACATGATTTGTGGCTGGAATTTTTTGGAGATTTAGCCTTATTTCTTCTGTAGGAGACAGCCATGATAAGCTAAATATGAACAGATCACCTGGCAAAAAGATCACAGGCAGGGCGCCTGGAGGAGACCTCCCCAGGGCCCTTCTGCAGAGGGTGGTTCCCTCTGGTGAGACACGTAGGTAGCTAGGTAGCGGTCTCAGTGCTTTGGTGAGACATGTGGGTAGTGGTCTCAATTCTGTACAGAGACACATGGGTAGCAGTCTCAGTTAGATAGAGGGGAGGGTCACACCCGCAAAACAGCTTGAAACTGTCGTCTTTGGTTTGGTTTGGCACTGTTGTCCTGTTTATTGTTCTGTGTGTTGTATTTTTGTCCTGATTTAGACTAACGCTGACAATATGGGACAAACTCAAATCATGACTTAATGATTTTGATATTGTGATCACTTTAAATATAGGGCTATAAGCATAGGGGTATATTTTCCTAAAAGGGATAAGACAAATAACCTCTACCTGCCGCCTTAAACATTTTATGAAAAGGAGTCATCCTTGGCCCCAAGCACAAGGCTGTCGGGCAGTGTGCTTGTATGGATGGGTGGCTGGGCTATGCAGCCTTATTGTTGCAATGTAGCAAGGCTGCCAGCCACAGTCGTAGGGGGCAGATGTACCCCAAAAGGATTTCAAACACTGAACAGAGAATCTGGGGTTAATTGCTAAGGCTTAAAGAGGTTAATAATCCCCACCCCCAACATGCTGCATACTACCCTGCCCCCTCCCATGCTGGTGGATGAGTTCCCTCCACCTGCCCTGGGGGCTGTGTGCCTCAACTTCTGGTCAAACCTGACTAAGGTTTGGCTCCATGGGTAAAGGACTCTGGCTATAGGTGTTGCTGCAATGGCCATGCTGTGTCACTATGGCCAGACTTCCCTCCACCAGATCTGCTTTGATCATTCAGATCCAATGTGTTACAAGTATCTGTCATCATTTATAGGGGCTGGTGACAAATTATTATTGGTTAATGTATAAAAAAAAAACTACTGTTGGTCTCAAATGTTTCACGCTGGTATTTTATGCGATGTAAATTTAAAGGTTTTTTTGTTATAGTATATGCATTTTTCTGTTATTGTTTAAAATATTGTAGCCATACAGTATATCATACACCACTGAGGGAAACCACAAGAAAGACTTTGGTAAGAGTTTTTATGTTGTCTGAAAAGTGAGAGAGATTTCAGTGTGTTGTCTAAAAAGCAAGAGAGGTTTTGGTATGTCGTCTGGAAAGCAAGGGAGAAAGCAGGAGACTGAAAGAATGAAGAGAGAAAAATGGATTAAAGGTATATATAAAAAGTTATAGAAGGTCAAAAGGGGACATAAACTATGTTTGCTGTGGTTTCTCATACGTGCAAATACTGAATATGCTTGTTTTGTTAAAAAGTTTGCCTATGTGAGTTTTCTTACAAGCATGGAGCTGAAACAGAAATGGTCTGATTAACTAATGGTTTAAAAATGTATTTCCTTGTTTAAGGTCTATTCAGGCTTAAAAATATATGTTTAGCCTCCTTGTCTTTGCTAACTTTGTTGAGTTTAAGCTATTCGGATAAACTGAGTCATAAATTTTTGTTTTGATACTAAGAGGTTTGGACCTCCTCTTCTGGGGAAAGAATGTTGTTTCTATGTCAACCAGTCCGGGGTAATGAGAGATTCAATGGCCTTGTTAATGACAGAGAACAGAACACTCAGGAAAGCTGGATGAAAACTTGCTCAACTGGTCTCTTTGGTTAACAACCTTGCTTCTGGCTCTAACAGGCCCTAATGATCTTGCTTCTTCTTATCAACAGACTGATGGCTTTTGTTTGAGAATGGGTCAATACTGTTTGACTGATGGTAATGAGGTCCCAGTATCACTCCCTTGAGCCCCTGGACAGACAGGACCCATGATTGAGTCCTGTACTTGTGAAGGGGAAAAAATGTAGGGCCCAGGACAGCTTTCCCAGGGCAACTTGGTACATACCTGCCAAGATGGGTTCTATAGATCAGCAGGAAGGTAGACCTGAGTCTCAGTTTGCCCTAGGGCAATGCTAGCTCTTAGACTCCCTCCTGTTCCCATTTCACCCTGTGATCTGTTCCTTGACTTTTCAGGAGACAGCATTAACAGCAATATAAACTTGTTCTGTGTTTACCCTAGGAATGACTAATTCCGTTTCTTTATTAGCTTTAATTCAAAATCATTACAGAGTGTGGAGTCTTGTAAAAGCTGCTAACTTACTATAGACTGTTAGGAAATACAAGTTAGTCATCTTTAAAGTACTGATATAATTAGTTACAGGAATAAGCCTTATTTAGTTCCCTGTATATGTTTTCAAATCAAACTTAAAACAAATAATGAGAAACAAAGTTTGTCTAATTAGACATACCCAGGCAGCCCTCATACTTCAGAGATCTGCAGAATATGGCATTGAAAATAATGATTAAAAAGCTTATTATATTAGACAGAGACTCTGAGATCCTAGCAGTAACCCAAGGTCTTCAAAGAAGATTATGGGACACCATGATGTTTCCACCAGGATTACGACGACGCTGACCACTGGACAAGATGCCCCAGTGCAACAGCTGCTGCCAGGACCCGGTCCAGACTGTGGACAAACAGCAGGACCTTGGAGAATTGATTGCACCACTTTTGCCTAGACAAAATAAGTCTTTTCCATGTCCCTCTTCCACAGGGAAAAAAAACACCTTATTGTTAAATTGGGAGCTTAGGCCCCTTGCATCTATCCTAGCCCCCTGACCCTGAGAGTTAGCACTCTGGACTCCAAATCCCAGCAGGCCAGGTCCTGACCCCTCCCTGGGGGGGAGATCAGGACCACTCCCAAGAATATTTAAGTGAACTCCCAAAAGAGGAAGATGTGGTCTCCTTTTTTTCCTCCCGGTGGTTGCATTTGCACGGCTTCCCGGTTTCCCCTTGGGGCCACCCGAGAGCACAGAACTCCCATTAAACCTGGATATCTCTTAATTTGGCTTGTTTTGATTTGGCTTGATTGGGATTTTGTGTCGACAAAAATATTCCTAACATCTTGGAGGTCCCACCGAGGTAGGGCAAGCCCTTTCCACGCGGCAGGCCTGGCTTAGACAGTAAGACTGCTGTTCTGTATATTTCTGCCTCCAATAATATGGAAACCTGGGTATGACTAACTGTATATGGACTCTGGTCCCTGTCATTTTTAATAGATTCGGAAACTATTTGGTCTGTACTCAGATATACTTTATTTATCCTTCTGAGATCTCTGATAGTATTAATGGCTAGGGCAGTTATGTCATTTAACCGTAAAAGGTATCCAGAGTCTTCCACAAAGCTATAGCCAACTTGTTAGCTCATTCTAAAGCTACCATACACGGTTCTTTGGACAGCAGAAAAATGTACATGCTTCTAACCAAAATCTGTAGATTTTGCTAGGACTCAAAGGCATGAATCTATTCCTTCTGTTTACAGACACTCATTATCTGCTCTTTTTCTAAATTTTAATTCCTGTTCCTAGTTTAAACTTATCTCAATAGGCTTCCACTTGGCTGACAGACACATCTAAGCATCAGTTGCTGACTACAACCGGCCCTGAATGTCGGAGAGCCCTGAACTTCCTGAAAGCTGATGTGGACCAGCCCAGCTGACATGAACACTGCCTGTTCCTTCAATGAAGTCTGATGAGTGCCCCATTGCCTAAATGCCCTCCCCACCACTGTTAAGGTGGGAGCGTAGCCCCCAGCCCCCGGGCCTGAGAGTTGTATTGGTCTGGACTCCAAATCCCAGTATGCCAGGTCCCGACCCCTCCCCCTGAGGGTATTTAAGATAGCTTCCAAAGGAGAATCACATCACGTCGTCCTCCCCGCCCCCCTGTGGTCACATTTGCGGCCTCCCGGTTCCCCCTCGGGGCCACCCATGAGCACAGGAATCCCATTAAATCTGGATATTTTTTAATTTGGCTTGTTGAGATTTGGCTTGATTGGGATTTTTGCATCTGCAGAGAGCTTGCGTTAGGAAAAATTCCTAACACCCACCTTTGGCTAGCCTTTCAATCTGCTTGGGCCTGGATAAAAATGCCCCAATGTCAGCTTAAAGTAGTTGCAGAAAGGAACATGTTGTCCCATGCTCCTTGCCCAAAATAGGTTAAAAGGCTAAGACAAGAGGGAACTCCCTGGCATGGGGGACAAGATAACTACCTATAGTGCCTGTTAATGTATTAAAAAAAATAGGTCCAGAGTTGTCAATTAATGAATTTATTAATTTAATAGTTCCATGCCTCCTTGAAACCAGGGGCAAGAAGGACCCAAGATTGGGTCCTATCATCGGTTCTTGTGAAGGGGGAAATGTAGGAGCCAGCCATGATAAGCTAAATATGAACAGATCACCCAATGCAAGTCCTTTACTTCCAATCATTATCACCTGCCAGTGTAGGACTCAACCAACAATAAATTTAATAGAGGCCTGAGTCTCAGTAGTTTACCCTGAAGCAATACCTGGTTGCAGGAAAAGCCACAAATTGAGATTACCTGAGCACCACCCAAAAACAGATCATTCAATGGAAATGCCGAACATTCCAACCACTGTATATAGGATCACCTGCCAGCACACACTCATCAGGACACCCCTAGACAAATGTCAGCCAATCAGGGGTGCTGGACCTCAGAAACCCCTCACTCCCACCTTTACTACTATAAAAACCCAACTCTAACTGAGCTCAGGGCTCTCTGTTTATTCCAATACGTTGGGCATGCAGAGAGACCGAGTTTGCAAACTTGCATAAAATAAAGGCTCTTTGCTTTTACGTATGGGACTCGGTCTCCTTATTGGCTTTTGGGGGGCTTCGCGGATTTGGGCATAACAGTCCTACCATGATGGTCATGGATTAATGCTCTACACGATGATCCCAAATTAAATGCTTTCTTTTATAAACTGTCTTAGTCATGGTGTTCTGTCCTGTCAATAGAAAAGTATCTAAGACAGTGCAACACACCAATAGGATAGGCAGTGGAAATGGTGGAAGCAGGAGGCTCACAAGTTTAAGACCAGCCTGGGTTACATATTTTTGCCAGGCATGGTGATGGTTCGCTGAGTTCAAGGACAGCCAGTGTACAAAGAAACTCCAGGCTTCTTGAGCTACACAGTAAGACCATCTCAAACAAGAAAACAAGCAAAAAACAACAACAAAATAAAAACTAAAAAAAAAAAAAAAGAAAGAAAGAAAGGAAAAAGGAGGGGGAGGGGCAGCCAGGCATGAAGGTGCATGCCTTTAATCTCAGTATTAGAGAAGCAGAGATGAAGAGGGTCAATCTGATCTACATATCAAGGTCCCATCCAGCCAGGGCCAGAGTGAGATCCTGGCTCAAAAAGCAGGGAGAGGGGCTAGAAGAAGGCTGGAGATGTAGATGTAGCTCAGAGGTAGAGTGGCCTGTTAACATGTGTGTGGAACCCTAGGTTCAATCCACAACACATACACACACAAATGTATTGTTATGTTATATTATAATATATATTACCTTAAAAACCCATATTTTTGTACTAAATGAGTCTTCAAAGTAGCTCAAAGTACAGTTGTTGGAAACACACTAAACAATACTTACTATTTGAGGGGACGTTGATGGGCAGTATTATAAAATGACTCCTACTGGAGTTCTGCTTCTCTTCTGATTATGAAGTAAGAAATAAGATTTGACACCACAGTGGTGTCGCCTGTGTGACAACGATGCCTCTGGTCCGGAGGACACAGGCTGGGGGGTTCGTGCCGTTCGTGGATCAGCTCAGGTCATGAATTTGAACTCAAGATTATATACTCACCACTGTCATAGATGGTTAGCTGCCTCTGCTATTCTTTCTTGTTTCCTGATAATGTTCTTCGTTATACTTGGCCAAAACGTATAATTTTACCAGAGAACCCCTTGATGTTCCTGGGATTGATAATTCTGATAATGATACTAATACAGTGCTCAAGATGCCTCCAGTGTTTCAAGCCCTTGTGCAAATACTGGGGGGATATTATGGATAAGTTACAGCAGCAGGAACTTCTCCTAAATAGGACTGATGATTTGGGGAAAACATAGGTTAACATCCAGATGTTGTTAGGAAACCCCCATTCTGGGAATAAAGAAACTAGGGTGGGAACTACCCAGGAGTACAACTGAGTCACCAGATGACCCCATTCCATACACAGAAAGTTATGAGGATGATAGTCATAAGTATGTGATATATGAGGGACAAAAGCGGAATTATTTAGATCTACTATTTATGAATAGGCTTGCTAGATCCCAACCCCCATGGTGTTTGCTACCATAAGAAAGTACAAAGAAGTATATTGCAGCAGGTGCAGAGAACTGATTAGGCATATTAGGTCACTAGAGGAAATAAAGAAAAGGTGAGAAAAAAGAAGGGCCATGATAGCAAATGTGAGACAGAAACTTTCTATTCCTAGATAAAATGAAACTACTTGTTTGAGGTTTAAGTTTCCAAGGACAAGAGTTTCCCTTCTAAGGATGTGTTATGTCTAACATCTGTTCCTGATAATATGCTTTTCTTAAAAATTGCTGATGTGACTAAAAGAAGCTTTCATACTATGCCAAGTAATGATACGTAACCTTCTGGTTTGTTCTTTAATTGAATACTATATAATGACAACATGAATTCAGTAAAGTTGCAGCAGATTCCAACCACTCCCTTGTGTATTGTGTCTGTCTGTCATTCGCCTAACTTGTGCCTTCCTGGTACCAAGACCCTGATTTTCGACGGTCTGAGGGGCTCCCCTGAGCTGGTCCATGGCACCTCTGTTTGCTGTGATTACCGTTAATAAATAAATTGCTTTGGATCTATAGCAGGGCAAAATTTAGTTAGGAGGGGAAGACTAAACTGAATGCTGGGGAAAAAGAAGGGCGGAGTCAGAGAGAAGCCATGTAGACCTGCTGGAGCCAGAAGGAACTTTAGCCCGCTGGAGCCGGATGGAACTTTAGCCAGTAAGCCACAGCCATGTGGTGATACACAGATTGATAGAAATGGGTTAAATTAACATGTAAGAGTTAGCCAATAAGAAGCTAGAGCTAAGAGGCCAAGCAGTGATTTAACTGGTACAGTTTCTATGTGATTATTTTGGGGCTGAGCAGCCAGGAACCAACAACTGGCCCCCTTCTTACAGCAATTGCATACTTCTCCCATCCTCTGGAGGCCTGGGCTCAGGCACTTCTTAGAATGTTGGATCTAGTTAGTGACTGTTGTCAATAACCCTCCCTCCTCCAGGTGCTCCCTGGGCTGGAGAGTGAACTCAGAACAAGCCATTGGCAGTGTGCATATGCTATTAATAAGATGCAGGTGTAGACTCCCTTCTACAATATGTGATACAAAAGGGCCTCTGTCCATCTCCCCACACCCCATCAGAGACAGCAGTTCAAGGCTAGTAAGTTGGAGGCCAGCCTGGGTTCCATAGAATTCTGTTTCAAAAACTAATGTAACAGCATCAACAATTAAAAATTATGTAAATTTAAAGAACAACACACATAAGATTGCCTAAACATTGATGCAATAAATGTCAGCTGGGAGGTGACTCCTCTTTTGTTTTCTTCATTGGGTCTGCATGAAGAAGTTTGGTCACATCTCTATTTCTCCTGGTTCTGCTTTTCAGGTGTTAGGGGTCAGGAGTGGGGCTGTCATTCCTTTCCCTAACAATTCCATTGTGTGACAAGAATCATGCTAGAAACAAGAGGAGCTGTTGTGGCAGGTATATGAGTTCCTGGGTAGCACAAGCAAACTCGCCCTCACTTCCCTCGAATTTGTTCTCAGTCTTGCTTGAGACTCTTAGTGCTGAGATTTACAAGCATGAGTCACCACACCCAGTTAGCAAATTTAACATCTATAATTAGGGCCCCCAGAAATAAAAGGAAGCGGGCGTGTGTCACAGAGGCACTCTCTGAAATGACCCTCTAAAGAAGGTCTTGCAGGAAAAGCTGCTGGTGTGCACACAACTCCGTCCTCTGTGCGCGCTGCACAAAAGAATGGTGATCCTCAGGTTTCCTTGAAGAGCGCCAGACCAAAGGGCTCTGCAATACAGAACTGGCTTTTCCGGCAAGATGATGGAGGTTTACGGGAGAAATTCAGGGATCAGAAAGCTACTTCGGCAATTTCCAGAGACTGCGGAGGCAGGCGGGCTCTTTGACTTGTCCCAGATTTAGCAAGCAGCATCCGGCGCCTGCAGGTACGCAGGAATGCTGTGTGCTCATCCCTTAACCTGTGCCTTCCACGAAAACCCTTCGGTGAATGCTGGTTCCCAGAGAACCTGAAAAAGCTCACGTGGGTATGGAACTTTCAAAATCTGAAGAATCCTGTCCTGAGATGGGTCGGGGAGGGGGTAGCGCAGACTCTTGGGTGCACCCCAAGCAAAGGATGCTCCACGCGCCAGGCACGCTCCCGTGCATCCCTCTGTAGAGTGTGCACAGCCATCACAGGGAAAGCATGCTCCAGTGGCGCAATCGGTTAGCGCGCGGTACTTATACAGCAGTATATGTGCGGGTGATGCCGAGGTTGTGAGTTCGAGCCTCACCTGGAGCATGTTTTCTTCCCTTTCCGGCTCAAACATGTTTGAAAATGCATTTTTCCTTCCAAAAAAACAAGAAATGGTAAACATTTTCCGTGGTGCGAGCACGTAAATTTCTATGATAAAGAGCATCTGATCCTACTCAAACATGGGTGGAAAACCATGAGTCAAGAGGTAAAATTAACTAAACCTGTACGCTAATTTCTAGACAGGCAGAAACACTACCCACTCCGGAACTATCTCAGGACAGGATTCTTTAGATTTTGAGGACTGAGTCAGTACCTGGTAATGCTAATACTGATCTTATGTTCTGCTATTTCCACAAGGCACGAAGTGAGGTCTAAATCTACAGTTGTGCCGAATCCTGCCTCACCACCTGTTTTAGAAAAGGCCCTTAGTATAACCTGTGCACTGGAGAGGCTGAAGCAGGAAGACTGCCCGGAGGTGAAGGCCAATCTGGAATACATTACCGAGTTCCAGGCCAGCCTGGCATATAGAGTGAGATAAACTTAACCATCCCGGTTCCATCCTTGTCAGCTTGGTTCATATAAACATCTCCATAAAACATAATTTATCTTGTAATAAAGACAATAATACGGTCACAATCCTCCTAACATGAAAGTGTCAGAGACCAGCTTCGACAAGTATAGCACTTACCAGGGTAGAGGCATGGACATTAGAAAAATAAGAGACCGAAGACGCGAGGGAAAGTAACAAAACAGAAACATAGGGTAATATCAGGGGGAGTTCCAGTGAATACTGAAACTGACCGCATTTAATTTCCATTTGCTTAAATACCCCGACCCCAAAACGTAGGAGTAAGATTAAAAACTGCATTAACATGGTACAAGAAAATGAACATACCCATTGAAGATTGTGGGCTACTTTTTTTTTTTTTGGTTTTTCGAGACAGGGTTTTTCTGTGGCTTTGGAACCTGTCCTGGAACTAGCTCTGTAGACCAGGCTGGTCTCGAACTCACAGAGATCCACCTGCCTCTGCCTCCCGAGTGCTGGGATTAAAGACGTGTGCTACCACCGCCCAGAGCGGGCTACATTTTTAGTTAAACATTCTGTTGCTAAAACAAGACAAGTAACCCTCATGCCCTAGACCAAAACAATCTGTAGGCAAACCACTTCCTGGGTGGAATCCATTGTTATCTCCCTAAGGGAGTAGGAATTTACTTGGATCTTTAGACTTTTGTTTGAGGTAGGAACAGATCTACTTCTCAATACCTGAAGTACAAGTTCTGGATATTAGCCACACCTGTTGACAATAACCGTAAGAGAGCAGAACTCTCTGATCTAAACCAAGGTGGAACCTTTGTTTGAGGTAAAAATAGACAATAACCTTGAAGGAACAGAAATAAGTTCCAACGCTCTGACCATTAGTCAATACAATAGGCTCACTGTTTGGGCCTCCACGTGAAAGAAGTAGTGTACACACAATGAAAACATGCTAACTCTTGTTGATGCTGTTCTGTGACGTTCGGCCCTGCTCAGCTATTCAGGATAAAAATGCTTCTGCCTCAGATCAAGGTCCATGATGCCTCTGAATTCAGGACCAAAATGAGTTAATAAGCTCTTTTCTTTTTTTAAATTCTACTTATTTATTATGTATACAACATTCCTTCCATGTATGCTTGCATGCCAGAAGAGAGCACCAGATCTCATTATAGATGGCTGTGAGCCACCATGTGGTTGCTGGGAATTGAACTCAGGACCATCTAGGAAGAACAGTCAGTGCCTGAGCCATCTCTCCACCCGCTTGACAAGCTCTTAACTGCAGTTGGCCTTAGGTCATCCTGCTACCATTGTAGAGAAAGCTATTCTTTATTGAGCATGCTCGGAGTCTCAAAAATTTGACTCCCTGGTGACCTATACCTGCTTGGCACAGATATCCAGGTCCCCAAAGAAACAAATCCACACAGGTGATCCACCCTACGAGACCCACAGCCGGGGCCCTTGACTTTGAAACACCGCTGAGTCTGCTGTCAGCCCTCAGTGCAGGCACTTGCTTTCCTATGCCTAATTAGTTCTGCTTACACCTTCTGTCTTGGGGAACACCCTCACAGTTTAAGCATCACCATCTGGTCAGCTCTGTTCCCAACATGGTTATTCCTTCCCCAGAAAAGGAAGTAAAGCACCTACATGTTGTATTGTTCACCTGATATCATGTAACTTAAAAGTTATGGAGTAAAGTGAACAATACTTTAAGAGTGAGAGAAAGTTATTAACATCTTAGGAGAGAGGAGAGGAAAGATATTTAATATATATGTTTACACACACAAGTGTATTCCTAGCAAAACAGAGGGGAAACGTTTATGAAAATGACAGTCTTTTTTGGGGGGCCTTGGTTTTTGGAGACAGGGTTTCACATATCCCTGACTGTCCTAGAACTCACTATGTAGACCAGACTGGGCTTGAACTCACAGAGATCTGCCTGCCTCTGCTTCCAAGAGCTGGGATTAGAGGTATGTACCATCACGCCCCCTCTCTCTTTTTAAATATTCTTTAATTTTTAAAAATTATCTTTTATGTGTATGGTGTTTTATCTGCATTCATATCTGTGTATCATATGCTTACCTGGTACCCTTCCAGGCTAGAAGAGGTGTCAGATCACCTAGAAACGGAGTTATAGATGGTTGTAAGCCTCTTTATGGTTACTGGAAATTGAAACCATGTCCTCTGGAAGAGGATAGCCAATGTTCTTAACTGCTGAGCCATCTCTCCAACCACAGTCATTTTTAGTAGCTCATCATGTATGCGATCATAGCCACTATTTTATAACTGTCTTCCTCTATTGCTCTCTGTGACCCTTGGGTTTTTACCAAATAGTTTTTCTAATAACAGTTCTTTACCTTCATTTTCCTAATAAGTCTGGTCATCAATCTTAATCACAAGGCACAGTAATACTAAGATTGATAGCCCCAAGGATCTCTTGTGTCCTGCACATAACCCTCCTTACCCTTCAGTGGAGTAAAAGTCCAAGTTCCTTTTGGTGACGGGGAAATCAGTCTAGTCAGACCAACTGCCTTCTTGGTCTGTTGACTTAAAGATTCAACTTAGAGGTCAATGGTCTCATTATGACTTCTTTTAAGGAAAGCATTCCTCCATTAAATCTAATACTCCAAGCCAGAAGAACATGCAGCTGTGGGAATAGGAACCACACATCTGCAAGTGGGTCACTAGGAGTCACAGTGAATGATGCCCCTTTTATTTTTATCTGTCATTCTGGAACTCAAAATCCTGGTTGTGGGTAAAATAGCACTATATACCAGATGCTGACCCAGAACACACATTGCCACCTAGAAAGTCTTGTCCCAGCCCTGAAAAGAACTGATTCCTAGCTGGTGTCACCCTGTCCAGCCATCTGCTTCAGGATGGTGGGGAATGGTTAAGCCCAGAGAACTGACAACTGTGGGCCAGCTGCCAAACTATTTTAGTGACAAGACAATTCTCTGAGCAGAGCAGGATGTCTGGAATAATAAGACAGCAAACAGATGCTCCCTATCCACAGACGCTAATTTTGGCAGAAAAATTACAGGCAATGGAAGGTAAGTTTGTATCCACATTTACATCTATTTCAGTAGGGACAAAAGACTTCCTTTCCCTTGATTGAATCAAACTTGCCATTAGGTAGCTGACTTATGACCCTCTAGGGAGGATCTCAGCATTGGTTCTACTGTGGGAGGCTGGACACTTAGAAATTGGAATTGGTGACTGAAAGTCAGTATTGCTGAACCCACGCAAAACCTGTATCTGGCTAGACATAGTGGTATATGTCTCTAACTTTAACACTTACTAGGCAGAGGCAGGCAGATCTCTGTGAGTTTAAAGCCAGCTTGGTCTACATAGTGAGTTCCAGGCCAGCCAGGACTGCATAGTGAGATGTTGTCTTAAACAACAGCAAAACTTGTATCCATGGTACCATAGCCATTTTGTTCATGAGCCCATGGACAATGACTGGGTGACACAGGAAAGTTGCCTGCTGGTACTCACAGGCTAGGTTATGCTATGCCCTGAATTACTAAAATCTCCTACTTGATTTACCCTTTGGTGACTATTCAGCATGAAACAGAAATATCTGTTTGTTCTCATCAGTTGACGGAGGTCTATCCACATCCTTTCCCTCAAATGTCCTTGTTGTCATTGCCGTCGTCTTTTCCTACTCCTTCTTCATCTTCTCCTTCTCCTTTAAATCTTCCTCCTTGTACTTCTCTTCCTCCCCATCCTTCTCCTCCTCCTCCTACTTTTTCTAAACCAATTTCCTAAGCATGTTCCAAATCCTTGGTCACCTAGCCAAACCATTAGCCACACCCCGGAACTGGTACATAATTGCCCACCTAGACATTTCTCTTGCCAAGTAAAGTGCTTGACCTGTTCACTAACCACAGTTACGCGTGGTGAGATTTTTTATATTACTCTGTTGCAGTTTGTCCAAGGTAGAGAGTTTAGTACTGCAGCTGCCCACTTTCTGTTGTTGCCAGCATACAATGTATAGTCTTGTATAAATGCAGGCCTGAGACTTCACATCCTCCATCAGCTGATTATGAAGAACTGCCTGTGAAGTCACAAGCGCAGGTGATGAGAGAAAAGGTCACATGTGAGTGACCCTGTGAGTGTTTTGCTTTCTTCTTTAAGGAAACCACAAGTGCATTCGGGACCTGGTAACACCCAGAACACTTCAGTTGGATGATGGAGTGTGGCTGTGCACTTCTACCTTTGTGTCTTGAACAGTCAGATGGCACCCCCATCAACACAGGCGCTCAGGCTGCATGTTAACATGGTAGCCCACAGCCGAGTTGTGGCTTTCCACTAAGACCCAATAGAAAGCTATGATGGTTAATCATGATCATCAACTTTTAGGAGCTCGAATCACCTGGGAAACAAGTCTTTGGGGATATTTGTGAAGAAATTTCTAGATTAGATTAACGGAAGACGGTAGATCCACTCTAAATGTGGGCAGAACCAATCTATGGATGAACCAGAAGAAAATGATCTAAAAAATAACCTCAAGAGAATGTTTGAAATTCTTAAAGATGAAATGAGAAATTACCTTAAAGAAATGGAGGAAAAAACAAACAAAAAATTGGAACATATCACCAAATCACTTAAAGAAAACCAAGAAAAAGAACTCAAACATATAACAGAAACTTTTAAGGATGTGAAAACTGAAATAGAAAAAGTAAAGAAAACACAAGCCGAAGGAATTATAGAAACAGAAATCATGAGGAAAAGAGCAGGAACCACAAATGCAAGTACAAACAACAGAACAAGAAATGGAAGAGAGAATCTCAAGTGCGGAAGATACAATAGAGGAAATAGACTCATCAGTTAAAGAAAACATTAAATCTAACAAAAGCTTAACCCAAAATATCCATGAATATGGGACAACATAAAAAGGCCAAATCTTAGAATAATAGGTATAGAAGAAGGAGAAGAAGTTCAACTCAAAATTTATTTAACAAAATCATAGAAGAAAACTTAACCTACCTAAAGAAAGATATGCCTATGAAGATACAAGAAGTTTATAGAACACCAAATAGACCAGATACAAAGAAAAAAGTCTTCTCGTCACATAATAATCAAAACACTGAACATACAGAGTAAAGAAAGAATATTAAGAGCTGCAAAGGAAAAAGGCCAAGTGACATATAAAGGTAAACCTATCAGCATTACACCTGACTTCTCAGTGGAGACAATGAAAGCTAGAAGGTCATGGTCAAGCATTATGCAGACATTGAGAGACCACGGATGCCAGCCCAGGCTACTATACCCAGCAAAACTGTCAATCACCATAGAAGGACAAAACAAGATATTCCATGACAAATCTAGATTTCACCAATACGTAACCACAAACCCAGCCCTACACAAAATACAAGAAAGAAAACCCCAACCCAAGGAAGATGGCTACGCCAACAAAAACACAGACAACTGATGATCTCATTACAGCAAATCCCAAAGAAGAAAAAAATGCACAAAATAACATCAGCGACGATGAAAACCAAATTAACAGGAGATAGCAACCACTGGTCATTAATATCCCTTAATGTAAATGGACTCAACTCACCCATAAAAGGCACAGGCTAACAGATTGGATACGAAAACAGAATCCATCCCTCTTCTGCATACAAGAAACGCATCTCAACCTCAAAGACAGACATCGTCTCAAATTAAAAGGTTGTGAAAATATACATCAATCAAATGGACCTAAGAAACAAGCAGGTGTAGCTATCCTACTATCTAACAAAATAGACTTCAAGCTAAAATCAGTCAAAAGAGACAAAGAAGGACATTTCATATTAGTCACAGGGAAAATCCATCAAGAGGAAATTTCAACACTGAACATCTGTGCTTCAAATACAAGGGCACCTTCATATGTCAAAGAAACACTTCAAAAGCTTATATCATATACTAAACACCACACATTGATAGTGGGAGACTTCAACACTCCCCTCTCACCATTGGACAGGTCAAGCAGACGAAAAATGAACAGAGAAATAAGAGAACTAACAGATGTTATGACTCAAATGGACTTCACTGACACCTATAGAATATTCCATCCAAACAGAAAAGAATATACCTTCTTCTCAGCACCTCATGGAACCTTCTCAAAAATTGACCACGTACTCGGTAACAAAACAAAACTCAACAAATACAAAATAATTGGTATAACCCAATGTACCTTCTCAGATCACCATGCTTTAAAACTAGAAGTTAACAGCAATACCAATTCTAGAAAACCCACAAACACATGGAAATTAAACAGTGCTCATCTGAATCATCAATGGGTCAAGGAAGAAATAAAAGGGGAAATTAAAGACTTCCTAAAATTCAATGAAAATGACCACACAACATACCCAAATTTTTGGGACCCAACGAAAGCAGTGTTAAGGGGAAAGTTCATAGTACTAAATGCCTACATAAAGAAGCTGGAAAAATCCCACACTAGTGAATTAACAGAACATTAGAAAACTTTAGAACAAAAAGAAGCAAACTCATCTAAGAGAGCTAGATGGCAGGAAATAATCAAACTGAGAGCTGAAATCAACAAAATAGAAACAAAGAAAACAATACAAAGAATCAATGAGACAAAGAGTTGGTTCTTCGAGAAAATCAACAAAATAGACAAACCTTTATCCAAACTAACTAAAAGGCACAGAGAGAATATCCAAATTAACAAAATCAGAAATGAAAAGGGGGACATAACAACAGACACGGAGGAAATACAGAGGATCATCAGGTCATATTTTGAAAACCTGTACTCCACAAAATTGGAAAACTTAAAGGAGATGGACAACTTTCTGGATAAATATCACTTACCAAAATTAAATCAAAACCAGATAAGCAAATTAAACAGACCTATAACTACTGAGGAAATAGAAACAGAAATCAAAAGTCTCCCAAACAAAAAAAAAGCCCAGGACCAGATGGTTTCATCTCAGAATTCTACAAGACTTTCAAAGAGGAACTAATACCTATATGCCTCAAATTATTCCACACAATAGAAACAGAGGGAACATTGCCAAACTCTTTGTATGAGGCTACAATTACCCTGATACCCAAACCACGGAAAGACATTACTAAGAAAGAGAATTACAGACCAATCTCACTCATGAACATTGATGCAAAAATACTAAATAAAATACTAGCAAATCGAATCCAAGAACACATCAGAACCATCATCCAACATGACCAAGTTGGCTTCATCCCACAGATGCAGGGATGGTTCAACATACAAAAATCTGTCAACGTAATCCACCATATAAACAAGCTGAAAAATAAAAAACACATGATCATCTCATTAGATGCCAAAAAACATTTGACAAAATACAACATCCCTTCATGATAAAAGTCTTGGAGAGAGCAGATATACAAGGAACATACCTAAACATAATTAAGGCAATATACAGCAAGCCAACAGCCAACATCAAACTAAATGGAGAGAAACTCCCAGCGATTCCACTGAAATCAGGAACAAGACGAGGTTGTCCACTCTCTCCATACCTATTCAATATTGTTCTTGAGGTCCTAGCTAGAGCAATAACACACCAAAGGGAGATCAAGGGGATACAAATTGGAAAAGAAGAAGTCAAACTCTCACTGTTTGCTGATGATATGATAGTTTACTTAAGTGATCCCAAAACTTCTACCAAAGAACTTCTACAACTCATAAACACGTTCAGCAATGTAGCAGGATACAAGATTAACTAAAAAAAAAATCAGTAGCCCTCCTGTACACAGATGATAAAGGGCTGAGGAAGAAATCAGAGAATCAACACCCTTCACAATAGCCACAAATGGAATAAAATATCTCGGAGTAACTCTAACCAAACAAGTGGAAGACTTGTATGACAAGAACTTTAAATCTCTGAAGAAAGAAATTGAAGAAGACACCAGAAAATGGAAAGACCTCCCATGCTCTTGGGTAGGCAGAATTAATATATTAAAAATGGCAATCCTACCGAAGACAATCTACAGATTCAATGCAATGCCCATCAAAATCCCAACAAAATTCTTCAAGGACCTTGAAAGAACGGTACTCAACTTCATTTGGAAAAGCAAAAAACCCAGGATAGCCAAAACAATCCTAGGCAACAAAAGAACTTTTGGAGGCATCACAATCCCTGACTTCAAACTCTACTACAGAGCTACAGTACTGAAAACAGCCTGGTACTAGCCTAAGAACAGACAGGAGGACCAATGGAACCGAATAGAAGACCTGGATATTAGTCCACACATCTTCGAACACCTGATCTTTGATAAAGAAGCAAAAAATGTCAAATGGAAAAAGAAAGCATATTCAACAATGGTGCTGGCATAACTGGATATCAACATATAGAAAAATGAAAATAGACCCATATCTATCACCATGCACAAAACTCAAATCCAAATGGATCAAAGACCTCAATATAAAGCCAGCCACACTGAGACTTATAGAAGAGAAAGTGGGAAGTACACTTGAACACATTGGCACAGGGAACCACTTCCTAAATAGAATCCCAGCAGTACAGACATTCAGAGAAACAATTAATAAATGGGACCTCCTTAAACTGAAATGCTTCTGTAAAACAAAGAACATGGTCATCAAGACAAAACGACAGCCTACAGAATGGGGAAAGATCTTCACTAATCCCACATCAGACAGAGGTCTGATCTCCAAAATAGACAAAGAACTCAAGAAATTGGACACCAAAAGATCACATAGTCCAATAAAAAAATGGAGTACAGACCTTAACAGAGAACTCTCAACAGAGGAATCTAAAATGGCTGAAAGACACTTAAGGAAATGTTCAACATCCTTAGTCATCAGAAAAATGCAAATCAAAACAACTGTGAGATTCCATCTTATACCTGTAAGAATGGCCAAGATCAAAAACACTGATGACGACTTATGCTGGAGAGGTTGTGGGGAAAAGGGAACACTTCTGCATTGCTGGTGGGAATGCAAGCTGGTACAACCCCTATGGATGTCAGTGTGATGATTTCTCAGAAAATTAGGAAACTACCTTCCTCAAGACTCAGTAATACCACTTTTGGATACATATCCAAAGGATGCTCAATTGTGCCACAAGGACATGTGCTCAACTATGTTCATAGCAGCTTTGTTTGTCATAGCCAGAAACCGGAAACAACCTAAATGCCCCTTGATCAAAGAATGGATAAAAAAATATGGTACATTTACACAATGGAGCACTACACAGCAGAAAAAAATAACTACAGCTTGAATTTTGCAGGAAAATGGATGGAATTAGAAAGCATTATTTTGAGTGAGTTAACGCAGACACAGAAACAATTATCACATGTACTCACTCATAGGTGGTTTTTAAACATAAAGCAAAGAAAGCCAGCTTACAAACCACAATCCCAGAGAACCTAGACAACAATGCAGACACTAAGAGACTTGACTTACATAGATCTAATCTACATGGGAAGTAGAAAGTAGAAAAAGAAGAGATCTCCTAAGTAAATTGGGAGCATGGGGACCTTGGGGGATGATTGAAGGAGGAGGGGAGAGGCAGGGAGGGGAGCAGAGGAAAATGTAGACTCAGTAAATATCAATAAAATAATAATTAAAAAAGATGTTTTGATGTAATAGTTGAGAGAAAACCTATTTGATACATTTCTTTTTGCCAGAGGTTAACATTGGAGGATGGGAAAAATGTGATTCTAATGTTGAAAAACATGCTTGTTTTTGATGTATAAATAAAAATGACTGGAGCTATTTGGGGCTCATCACTTGTGTGAAGCTCATTTGGTGGTAGGACAATTCATTTGTTTCATACTGATGCCCCTTCCCTGTCTAAGGACCTGAACCCAGGCTGCAACTATACTGTGGCAATTCTTATGGTATGGCCAAAAGCTTCTAGCAAGGCACCTCATGGGCTTCAGTGGGGAAACTGCAGTTGTTCAGAGAGGAGAGAAAGCAGAGAGTAATGGAATATATGTCAAATAAATGTAGAAAGGGCCCTAGGGGGTCCAGCAAGGGAGTGATCACATGAAAAAATAAAATAAAAGGAGGAGGACATGACTACTCCTAAAGTATGGAGGTTTGTTTTTTATTTTTTTCCTAAGGCAGACAGCAGGCAGACGGGAGAGACCAGGCTGAACATGGCTGGCAGGACTACATAGACCATGAGAGTATTACGGTATTGAAAACCAGGCACTAGCCGGGCGGTGGTGGCTCACGCCTTTAATCCCAGCACTTGGGAGGCAGAGGCAGGTGGATCTCTGTGAGTTCGAGACCAGCCTGGTCTACAAGAGCTAGTTCCAGAACAGGCTCCAAAGCCACAGAGGAAACCCTGTCTAAAACAAAACAAAACAAAACAAAAAACAAAAAAAAAAAAAACAGGCTCTAACTGAGATGTTGAAAAGCGAAAACCGAATAACAGCGGGACCATGTTTTCAGTTTCTCATAGTAGGAGGATGACACAGAGTCGTCTCTTTACACCAATGGATCAAGTGATTAAAAGTGGAATGTTGCAGTCTATTAAAAGTTATTAAAAAGTTATTAAAAGTGGAATGTTGCAGTCTATGTTATTATGGGTTTATGGTCAGACAGTTAATATACCATAAAGCATCTTGTGGTCAGTCAGTTCTCAGAATAAAGGAAACACTTTACAATGTGTTATTTACAAGGTTATTGAGGAAGGACCAGTTGACCTCTAACTAAGTACATGTTTAAAATCTAACATTGTTTAACTAAAAAGAAAATGGAGTCAGCTGTCCCTGAACAGAGGAGAAGGTTGGGGGGAGAGGAAGAGAGGAACCCCTGGCCAAGAAAGATAGCCAAGAGACCCTCTGTAGCTAAAATGTCTGAGTTATGTAGGGATCAGGCTGGGGGAAGCAGCCCTGTTTAGGGTAGAGGGGTCAGGAGTCCTGTGAGGTACTGAGTGAAACATGTCCCAGGTTTCTTTGAGAGGTAACACAGGGAAGACTGGGGAAGGAGTAGGGAAAGTGGGTCAATGGGATCAGAGTGTAATAATATATAGTTTATATGCTAACTTTAAAAATAATTTTTAAAAAATTTAGTTGGGGATAGTGGCTCATGACTATATTTCAGTACTTTAATGGTTGAAGCAGGAAGATTAAGGTGGGTTCGAAGCTAGGTCATCTCCAGCTCACAGCCATTATAGAGAAGGGCATTGTAGCAGTGTTGTGGGGTGTTTGTACACTGTGAGAAAATGCATTGCTGCGATTGGGGCAACAAAGAGCTGAACAACCAATAGCTAGGCAGGAGGCATTGGTGGAACTTCCTGGCACAGAGAGAGGAAGTAGGAGGAGGCGCAGGGAAACCCCAATGAGACATGGAGGGAGTCGGACGTACAGAATGAATAAAAGGTGAAACACCATGAGACAAAGCCTAGATTAATATAACTGGGTTAATTTAAGTTATAAGAGCTAGTGGGCCAAGCCTAAGCTAAGACTGAGCTTTCATAAGTGATAAGTCTCTGTCGTTATTTGTGAGCCGGCATCTGACAACAAAGCTTGCTACATTGCAGACCTGGAAAGTGAAGGTGGTGAGGAAGAAGACGATTGCTGTTGTTAATCACAGGCCTGAGCCTTGCTTGGACAGTCTGTTTTTACAGTTATAGACATAGATAAACCTATAGTTGGGGCTTTAGGGAGGACGATCGGGAGTTCAGGGTCCTTCTCTTCCACATACAGGTATTCAAGGTCAGACCCAGGCAACCTGAAGCCCCGTCTCAAACAAACAAACACCCATAAAATTAACAACACCACAAACAAACCAACAAAATAAATAACACAAATCTCAGATAAATTACTGGTTGAAAATAGCCAGACACAAAAGAATGCAGATTATATTTGACTCAATATATATAAAGTTATTAAATTAAAACAGCCACTACAGATGATGAAAAGGTTCCGGACTGTGGCCACCTTGTGGAGGGTATGAATTGAGAGGGAGTTTGAAGTCACTGATAGTCATACAATGTTGCTGGTAGTTTTTTACTCTATGCTCTTTGCCTCTTTTGAAGGACCTGCCACCCAGCTTCCAAATAAATCACACGTGGAGGCTTATTATTTCTTATGATGCCCAGCCTTAGCTTGGCTTGTTTCTAGCCAGCTCTTCTTTACTTAAATTATTCCATCTACATTTCCTTACTTCTGTGTATCTTACTTTCACCCGTACACTGTCGTGGGTGGTTGTATGGCTGTGTGGCTCGGTGGCTGGTTGGCTAGGTGGCTGGGTGGCTGACCCCTTCTTTTCTTGCTCCTTGATCTCTCTTGCTTTCCAATCCTTCTTTTTCTTCTTTTATTTATTCTCTTTGCCTGCCAGCCTGGCCTATCCTTTTTCCTGCCTTGCTATTGGCCATTCAGCTCTTTACAACAATCAGGTGTTTTAGACAGGCAAAGTAACACCACTTCACAGAGTTAAACAAATGCAACATAAAAGAATGCAACACACCTTTGCATCACTAAAACAAATGTTTCACAGCATAAACAAATATAACACACCTTAAATTAATATTTCACAACAATATGGGGGATAGAAACTTGTAAAATTCATTAAATGGTACATTCATTCAGGGTTTTTACTCTGTAATGTCTTTTTTGACAGGGTTTCTCTGTGTGGCCCTGACTTGAACTTACTCTGTAGACCAGGCTGGCCTTATACTCAGAGATCTGCCTGCCTCTGCCTGCCAAGTGTTGGGATTAAAGGCGTGCACCACCACCTGGTTTGCTCTGTACTTATTCTCAGTAGACTAGGAAAATTAAATGGGAAAGAGATCTTTGGGTGCCCAATTAGATGATCTTAGATGATGTCATAAAATCTGGGAAGATTCTCCTCAGAGCATCAGGAAGCTTTTAATCACCAACCATGGATCTCTTCCTTGGGAACCATGTTTAGATCTTACCACCGCCTCTCTCCCTCCCTTCTATCATGCTTTTGAAAGCAGATAGGTTACTCCTTTTTCTAACTTTTCAAGTATTTTTTTCTATCTCTTTTTAAACAACCTTAATGTTGTTGACACACTTTTCATTTATTTATTATTTGGTTGGTTGGTTGGTTTTTAAAGACAGGATTTCTCTGTGTAACAGTCATTGCTGTCCTAGAACAGGCTCTGTAGACTGTCCTCAAATTCTGAGATTTGCTTGCCTTTGCCTCCGAGTGCTGCAATTAAAGGCATGCGCCACTGATACCTGATGTTAAAATGTATTTTATTTTTAATTAAAATTTAATTACATCAGTTTCCCCTCCCTCTCTTCTTTCCAAACTCTCTTTTGTCCCAGCTCCCTTTCGAATTCATGACCTCTTTCTCTTTAATTATTATTGTTTTACACATGCACACACACACACACACACACACATGAATAAATATATAAATAGAGCCTATGGAATTCATTTAGTGCTGTTGCTAAAATATTTTATGTTTTTAGGGCTGACAACTTGGTATTATATAACCAATTAGGGGTTCATCCATGGGGAAGATGAAGCCTATTTCTCTCATCAGTCTTTAATTCTTTATAGTCTTTCATCGAGGAGTAGAGCCCAGTAGGATTTTCCCCATCCATGTCAGCATGTCAACTGGTGTTGTCATTGTTCAGGTCTTGTCTAGGCAGTCATATTGTTGAGAATCCATGGATGTAGTTTCCCTGTCACAGTCTAGATTTCAGCAAACTTCCAGGTCCTCTGACTCTTGTCGCATTTCTGCTCCCTCTCCACAAAGTTCCTGTGTCTTTGGCATAGGGGTTCTGTGCTATAAATGCATCTCTTGGGGTTGGGCACGCCACAGTCAGTTGTTCTTTACATTTTGACCATTTGTGGCTGCTGTAACAGTTTCTGTCTGCTGTAAAAAGGAGCTTCTTTGATGAGGGGGGCTGAGTTACACTTACCTGTGCATATAAGCATTTAGAATGCTCTTAGGAATTACACTGGTTTAGGAAAGTGGCAGTAGTGGGTTGTGCTCTAGATCAGTGACCACACTAGCCGTGCTGACAGTATTAGGCAAAATTTTCCAGTAGTTGAGTGCTTCTTAAGCCCGGCTATTGGTTACAGCCAAAATATAGGCTCCACAGCTGGGAAAAAAAAACTATTGATCTTCCAGTAGTGTGAAGCTAGTTGTCAAGGAGGAGGCTTTCAGGTCAGATGATAGAATCCCGGGTCCTGAACTGTGGGATGGCGTGGCAATAGGCACTAATCTCCAACTTCTGGAAGGCAACCAAGGCAACAATAGCCTAGACCAGTTGGGGAGTCTCCTGGATTTCCGTGACCAACAACTCAGAAGGAGAGTTCTTATAGCTTGTGCTGGAGTTTTTGTTAAGATAATTTATGGCTCTTGGGAGAATCATTATCACCCATGTGTTGTAACTTCATTTAAACACACACACACACATACACACACACACACGCACGCACGCACGCACGCACGCACACCATGCACATGCATGGAATTTAATTTTAGGTAAACATAAAATAATATAATCCCAGTGTTTTTTCTTCAACAATCTTAGTATTATTTTTTCCTTCTTTCCCATCTCCTTCTGAACTGAGCCCCCACTCCCTTCCCAACTAACACCCCCTCCCCCGTTTTTCACTTTTACCTCTCTTCCCGTTACCTGTTTCCTGCTAGTCCCCCTTTTAGAGCTTCTTTCCATAATTATTCTTTAAGTGAGCAGAAGATTATGTTTTCAGCAAACACGATTTTTTGTAATGGAACGTGCGTAAAAGGAACTACATGCAATAGGAAAATTCTGCTTCAAAGAGAGGAGTCAGACAGAGGGACAGGGAGAGAGAACTGGTTAGACTGGAGAGACACAGAGACAGGGAGAAACAAACGTTTGATCCAGAAATGTTGGGGGCTAGACTGAAGACTGCCCAGAGATGATGGGATGTGGATATTTTGCCCCTCACCTAGTCAGAATCAAGCCAGGCAAAACTGGTTAAGAATTGAAGGGACTTTCGGCGGGGCTGCAGACCGGGAACTGGCACTTGGTCTTACCCCTGCATGTCTGTGGTCAGATGTTCCAGTACTGAGATGCAAAATGCTTTGTTTGCCATTCCAGAATGTACCTTGCTAAAGGGGAAATTGAAGTATCTTGAGCTACCCGTGATGTGACCTAGGAGAAAAACATCTCCAAAAGAAAACCTTAAATCGGTAAACCGTACAGGTTCAGTGTGATGTAAGGAAGGCGGAGTAACAGGAAGGTGATAACATCTGTTCAGGAAAGTTGCTTAAATTAGGTCACACCTGGAACCTTGTCTGTTATTGAAAACTTTAAGTAATTTTGTGATTTAGCGCAAGCTAACTGCTTTTCATTGGCCCCTGTCATCCGCTTGCTCGCTTCTTACTTGTCCAACAACAAAATCTGTATAAAAGACTGATGTTTTCTGCAGTCGGGGCACGCATTTTTTCCCCGAGTAGAAGCGCCAGCTGGCCATCATCTAGCCCCTGAGACTTTACCTTCTGGCATTTGTTCTCTCATTGAGTTTGGGCTTGGTATCCAGACCTTCACACCTGCATTCTGTTGTCTGGTGCCCTTTACTCGTTTTCTTGACTTGTTTACTGCCTTGTTACCTGCTAAACTCGCTGGCTTAGGTCTTCAGACTTTGCAGTCTTCCTGACTCCAGCTTTGACTCTTTCCTTTTTCGATCTCTTTCTTTTTTGTCCCTAATGTTCCTGTCGGGGACCCCCATGAAACCCTGACATGGCTCGTCAGAGTTCTTGAGACAGGCCGAAATAGCTCAGTTGGGAGAGCGTTAGACTGAAGATCTAAAGGTCCCTGGTTCAATCCCGGGTTTCGGCAAGTATTTGCTTTTCACGCCCCATTGTGTTTGACATAGTTAATTTGGTAAAGCTGAACGACTGACCCCATTATATGATAATGGGTTTTGAATTTTACTGTTATCATGGATAAAGGCTTTTGAAAATCTTCTTGCTTCCACGAAGCTAAATTCTTCCTCAGTTTCCAGTAATTCCCCGAAGGAAAAAATATCCAGTGCCCTATTCGTGTGAAAGTAGGTACTATTAAATGCATGCATAAGATTCAGAGAAGGGAGTGTGTATAAGAGGTAGTGGCCCCATATGCTAGGTTCTGAGTTCCGTCTCTAGCACCACCATGGTTCCCTGGGCCTCCTCGCACTGGGATGGAAAGCCACACCCGTTTTTCTATGTTCTGTGGGTCAACCCTAGACGCTAATGTGTGTGATTCTTTAGAGAATACATTCCTCAACCCCACGGGGCACTGAGTATTTGCTTTGAGCCAACTTAGTAACAAATGATTGAGAAGTTTTCAGTTTGCAGCCCAGTGACTGGTAGGCTTCGAAAGTGAAACATCGGGTCCTGAGCACTTTTTTAGGAACAGCGCATCAACTGTTAAAACTTTTGGTTTGAATTTGGTGCTGAAGTATCCCAGATTCTCTTGCTTAAATATACGAATATAACTTTAAAAGTTTCTTTGGAGAAGATAAAGATTTAAAAAAAAAAAAAATCTCCCAAATGCAAAGCCTCCTCATATAATTTTCCATCCAAGTAGCCACATGGCCGGTTAGCTCAGTTGGTTAGAGCGTGGTGCTAATAACGCTAAGGTCGCGGGTTCGATCCCCGTACGGGCCAGTGGCTAGTGCTTTTGTAATCCTCTCACATCTGAGTCTCAGGTTTCCCGCAGCTCACAATCCAAAGTTTAACATTTGTCGAAGGAGATCGCTATGTTCGTTCTGCGGCACCTTCGTGGTGGCACATACTTTAAATTCCAGCGCTTGGGTGGCAGTTAGGCGGATCCTGGAGTTCCAGGACAGTCAAGTCTTTAAAAACAAAACAAAACAAAACAAATCCAAAAAAGAAAAGCCAGGAGTAATTGCCCGTGTTAGCGCACTTGGGAGGCCCAGGGAGGAAATCCACCTTGAAGGTAGCTTGAAGCCTACCTAGGTTAGGCTACGTTCAAAATCCTGGTGCTAATTTTAGAGGGAATTAGGAAAAAGTACAAAATTCTCATTCTCTCTCTCTCTCTCTCTCTCTCTCTCTCTCTCTCTCTCTCTCTCTCTCTCTCTCTCTCCCAAGTATGGAGAGGGGAGCTGACTCAGGATAGTCAGTAAGTGAGATGGTGAGAGAGAGGCAATAATAACACCAAGAAAGAGTTTTACTTTTTTAAACTTTATTTTTAATTTTTAAGACTCACTTAGCTGGGACTGGTCTTGAACTGGCTGGGTATCCAAAGCAAAGTCTGTCTTTGATCCTTCTGCCTCTCAGCCGGACTTACCTTTTTCATTTTTGCTGGGGTAAATAAACACTGGGGTAACTCACCCGCCCAGGTGAGGCTTCCAGGCAGCTCTCGGAAAGGATCTTGGTAGCTCTAGACAAAGGAATTAGCTGGAGGCCGGCTGGGCTGATGTGGTCTGCAGGGCCCTGTGGGGTTCTCTGGACAGCGGGGGCCGCTGAACCTTAGACTCAGCGACGCGTTTGCTGTACAAACGCATCCAGCCGAGGTGCAGAATCAAGGGTTCCTTGCAGCAGCAGCCTAGGATTCCCCTGTGCCCGACTCTTTCTCTGGTGTTAGGTGTCGCTTGCACAGCCTCATCTAACCAGACGCTCCAAGAGTTAATTAATATCTGCTCTCGAATGCATTGTGAGGTGCGAATGGCCGCTTTTATGTTGGTTCTTAGCTCATGGCCCATTAAATGCTTCCTTCGTTCCTGAGTCTGCAACTGAGCGGTGACCAGAACACGCAGTCACATGCGCTGTCAGCTGTAGGCAGCGCTTAGCTTCCTTCGCGTAACCTCTGGGACGTGAATAATCTCCAAGCTCTGTGTGAGGGAAAGATAGGAAGTCCATCCACAAACTAAAATGCTCTTGGTATAACTTCGGAAAATTGCTCCCATTTGACCTTAACCTCAGCCTCCTGAATCTTTCTCCATTCTGCCTGAAGCAGAAAAAAGTTTCGGTTTAGGTGCGCACCCAGGCTTGCTTTTCGCGCTTTTTCGCCTCGCCTCCCTTTCTCCCTCGGTAGTTCTTGTGTTTAGCCTGTGCCTATCTCTATGCAAACGTCGCGGAGCTGAGGGTCAAGGATGCGGAACTGCTAAGTCGACCAGGTCGGTGGCCAAACTGAGTCTTGCCGGCTCCACTGAGGCCAAACCGCCAGTGTCCCGCGACCCCACAGCACGGCTTGTATCAGCAATCCTCAGGGAGATGTCCCCTTACTTTTCGCAGGGGCCATTTCTAGAGTTGTGCGGGGAAGGAGTGACCGACTCCATAAGTGAGCGCTCTTTCTGGTAGGAAAAAGTATTGATGAAGCCAGATAGGAAAGAGTTCTCTATATAGCTTACTTGGTTGTTGAGATCGCGCCTTGAAACTAGCGATCGCTCTGCCTCCTCCTCCCGAACGCTGGCATTTCTGACCTGCAACCCGGCCGCTCCTTTAGGGTGTTTATTTAACGTAATTTGCATTGTTTTTAAGTTAGTATGCAATGAAGTAAGTTTTCTTGTGACATTTTCATACAGATATTATTATACTTTGATATAATCCTCCCACTTGCTCTCACGGGTTCCCTCCCTTGTCGATTCTCTTCCTCCCTCCAAATTCTTTTCAGATTCTACACCTTTTGTTACTATCTTACCCCCCGCCCCTGTCCCCTGTCTTTGTCCATTTCTGCTTTCATGCCTTTCTTTGGTTGTACAGCATTTCTTCTGACTCCTTGAATTAGGAAGAGCTAGAAATCAGAAAGAAAAGTTCTCAGAATAAGTTTGCTTAACTGCTTCGGAAGTAGCTTCTAGACACAGAAAATAACTTCACAGATCACGGATGCTTAGGCGCTTGAATACTACGAATTGTTTCTACATGAATTTGAACGAAAGCATGCAGAAGAGAAACAAACAAGCTACCAGAAGCAGCTAGAAGTCCAGCCTGGAATCTCCTGATTCGGAGTCAGAAATCCTATTCATTGCGCAACTGACCTGCACCCCAAGTTCCTTTGTGGGTCAGTCCAGGACTTTGCTGTACTTAGCAACGAGAAAAAAATGATTGATTATATATTTAGGCAGTAACTCAATCAGAGCCATATCAGGGTTACAGGGTAGGAGCCCAACATGCAATTAGGAGATCATGATTTATTTGCCTACATATTTCCACACAAAATTCTCTATTGGAAGCAAGGACCAATTGTAATTTTTAAAATTAATTTGTTAACTTATAAAATAATGACTTTTGAAAAAACACATATCATTGTACCTCGCCCATTGTCACTCTTTCTCCTTCAATGATGTCCTTCCTCGCAGAAAGACTTCCTGCTTTGGTGCACTAACATGTACACATATATGGACATTTACATAGAGATTCCGCATATGAAATAAAATATGCCATACTTTGTATTTCTTTCTTTTTAGACCTCTTCCACCCTGGGGCAGTCCCCTTCCTATTTTCATAGAGACCACTTTTATCTCTGAGATATTAGCTATGCTATAAGGAGATTAATTTGTTCAGGTTTGTGCTTATACTCTTTTCTGTGCCCAGTTTTGAGATGTTTCTTTAGTTTAGCTGATCTTTCCCTTGTGTCCAAACATGTCAACAGTGTAATTAATCACCATGGATAAATGCATTGTAAAGTGGTATTATAATGCTAAGAAACAACTAAGGACGCTTCAATATAAAATAGAATTCAACTCCTGGGTGCTTTCTGGATGATTTCAGGTTGTAAAGGGTTTGTCAGGGTAGGGTGCTGATCCCACCACTAGACCATTGAATATTTTGCAGAAATCAAACAGGAAAATGTAGCTGTAAGCATAATTTGAATCTGAACCTGCATGGGGAGCTCCATTGCACTCAAAGTCCTATGCCTTAACCATTCACTCATTCCCATCCTAAAGTAGGAAGACTTATTCATTTAAAAATGAACATATACCATTTGCTAGGGATGAGACTCAGCTCCACTTGACAGTTATTCTTTAGAGTACACTCTCTTCCACAGCAAGCACCTGACTCCACACACCTTCTAGCATAGGAGAACTCCTCTGTATAGTGATATTTTAATAAATAAAGCTTACCTGAAGATCAAGGGTAAAACAATGCCACTAGAGGCCAGGCAGAGGCATCACACCTTTAATCCCAGGATTTGGGAGGCAGAGGTAGATGGATCTCTACGAGTTCAAGGCCATCCTGGGTTACACAAGACTTAGAAACAGATCCAGGTGGTGGTGGCTCACACCTTTAATCCCATTACTTGGGAGTCACACGCCTTTAATCCCAACAATAAAGGGAAATATAAGACAGGAGGAGACAGGACGTAGGCTGCAGTCATCCAGCCTTGGTAGAGGTAAGACTTCTCTAGTGCTTTGGCTGTTTTGCTTTCCTGATCTTCAGCTTGAACCCCAGTATCTGTCTCTGGGTTTTTATGATTTGTGCTACATTTGGCGCCCAACGTTTGGGGTACAAAATTTACAAAAAAAGACACTGACACAGGCTGGAGCTGCACGTGGAGCTCCAGCCAACATGGCTAGGCTTTCTTTTCTTTTTTCCCCAAGCCTCTGAGAAACTTGGGAATTTTTCTGTTGTAGCATTCAGGCAGCCCCCCAACTCATGTGCTTTTTCCGAACAATCCTCTGTGTATTTTTCAAACAATCCTCTCTCTCTCTCTCTCTCTCTCTCTCTCTCTCTCTCTCTCTCTCTCCCTCTCCCCTACCCCCTCCTGTCAGCTGTGGGCTCTCCCTTAATGCCCTTCTTGGGCTGTTGCCAAACTAGGTAGCTGCCTTGAAATCCAGTCAAGCTTTTACTGTTCTACACAGCAGCAATCAGCCTCACTTCTTCATCATTATCATCAGTAGATTTGGCAAGATAATTGGGAATTCTTAAAGGGAGGAATTAGTTAAAAGAGAGTTTTTTTCCCCACATTAAAACAATGGGAAAAAACATTATAATGGAGGGAGTTGAGTCTCTGTATGATAATACGCAAGACAGTTTGAAAATGGGATGACTAAATTAGAGGATATCTAATTTAGATGGGATTTATGTAATGTCAATTGTAAACAGTATTAGTTTTATCATTTTTGTCTTATCACTAAAAAAGTTGTTAATCTGAGTGCTAAAATACAGGTCTTAGAAAAATCTAATAAAACATATCACAGAGATATTCAAATCCAGACAGAAGAATTTAATGGAGAGCCAATTTCAACATTGCATTATAAGAATAAAGAGGAACAGCCTAAGGTTTTCAAACAGCCAACCTTAATACATCCAGAAACCTTACAGGAATTATCAAGTGGCAGAGGCTTTGTTGCACCTAACTGAACTCCTGTGCCAATGTTAGATTTAAGGAGATCCAAGGAAGCAATGGTCTCATATTGCATGCATTCACCTTTTGTGAAGCAAATGTTAAACTCATGATCAGTTTGTAATAGAATTATTGCTAAGGACTTGATAAGTTTGGTTAAAGGTGTTTTAGAGAGTGGTCCACAGTTACAATGGTGTACCTCCCTGTTTCAGAGAAGAGGCTAAGATTATTGAACAATGGAGACAAGTTTATATGGGTTAAGCAATGCCTTTAACAATAGAGAAACTGTAGGCTTTAGACCAGCTGGTATAGGAGCAACTAGATGTTTTGCATATTGAAGAATCAATAAGCCCTTGGAATTCTCCTATATTTGTTGTTAAAAAGACATCTGGAAGATGGAGAATGGTAACAGATCTAAGAGCTGTTAATAAGGTGATTCAGATAATGGGCTCCCTACAGTCTGGCATTCTTTTGCCTTGTCTATTGTCTAAAGGATGGCCTCTTATAATTATTGATTTAAAAGATTGTTTCTTCATTATACCTTTACAAGAAAAAGAAAAATTTGACTTCACAATGCCTACTTATAATAATTATCAGTCTGCTAAAAGATATCGAAGGAAGATTCTCTCACAGGGAATGTTAAATAGTCTTATCATGTGCCAATATTTTGTAAGTCAGACATTGGAAATGATATATAAGCAATTTCCTGAATCTATAGTTTGCCACAACATGGACAACATTGTGCTATCTAATTCAAATGTAGATACTTTAGAAAGAATATTTGAAGAAGTAAAGAAAATTTTACCTTGTTGGGGATTACAAATTGCTCCTGAAAAAAAAATACAAAGATGAGATTCTATTAATTATTTAGGCTATAAAATAGGTTTAGCAAAAAATTAGACTCCAAAAGGTACAAATTAGGAGAGATCGATTGCAGACTCTTAATGACTTCCAAGGATTGCTAGGAGACATCTCAGCTATGGCCCACTATTGGGATAAAACCTGATGAATTGATGAATTTAAACAAAACCTTAGATGGTGACAAGGACTTAGACAGTCCAAGGAAATTATCAGCTGAAGCTGAGAGAGAATTGACTTTAATTTAAGAGAAATTACAAAATGCACATGTGGATCATGTGGATCCAAATCTTAACTGCATTATGGTCATATTATCCTCCAAATAATCCCCTACAGGAATTTTAATACAGAGGGAAGATATTAACTTAGAATGGAGAATGGATCTTTTTACCACATAAACTGAGTAATAAATTAAAAACTTATATAGAAAAGGTCTCTGAGTTAATTCTAAAAGGAAAATTGTTTCAGTTAGCAGGAATAGACCCAGAAGAAATTATAGTATCTTTTAATAATGGTGAAATTGACAAATTATGGGAAGAAAATGAACCCTGGAAAGAGGTTGTAGTAATTTTTGGGGAGAGATTAACAACAACTATCCCAAAAGCAAGAGAATTCAACTTATAAAGAGAATTAACTAAATATTACCTCACATTGTGTAGTACACACCAATAACTGGAGACCCTACATTTGATACTGATGCAAATTAATCAGTAAAAGGAGGTTACAAATCAGAAAATTTAAGTAAAGTTTATCAAAGCCCTTATGATTCTGTCCAAAAGTCAGAATTATATGTTATTCTTATGGTACTAAAGGATTTTAAAAACTCTCTCAATATAGTTACTGATTTGCAATATGCCAAAAGAGTTGTTTTGCATATTGAAACCACTAAATTTATACCAGATTATACAGAATTGATTTTATTATTTATTAAGCTATAGGATATAATCAGGAAAAGGCATCATCCCATATACATAACATATATCCGATCCCATATGGGTCTGCCAGGTCTTCTAGCCCAAGGTAATACAGAAATCAATCAATTATTGATTGGAAACATGCTGAAGGCCCCAGAATTTCATAAAAATCATCATGTCAATAGCAAAGGTTAAAAAATGTGGCAACAAGCCAAGGAAATTATAAGGAAATGTTCTATTTGTCCTTTATACATCCAAACACCACTTCCTACAGGAAGTAACCCAAAGGGTACTCAAAGGAATAAAGTCTGGAAGATGTTCCATTTTGTAGAATTTGGAAAACTAAAATATGTATACCACACCGTTGATACCTATTCAGGTTTTCAATGGGCAACTGCTTTGAGTTTGGAAAAGGCTGATTTGGTAATCACACATTTGCTAGAAGTTATGGCCATCATGGGTATATCTACACAAATAAAGACATACAATTCTCCAGCATATGTCTTGAAGAAAATGAAGCAGTTTTTTGCTTATTATAATATAAAGCATATTATAGGTATTCCACACAATCCTACAGGGAAGGAAGTTTATAGAAAGATCAAATAAAAGTCTAAAGGATATGTTAAATAAACAGAAAGGGATAATAAATAAATCCCAGAAATAGATTGCATAATGCTTTATTAACTCTGAGTTTTCTAAATGCTAATGAGAAAGGAACAACAGCTGTAGAGAGATATTGGACAGTAGAAAAAAAAACTATGAAATTAAATCAGCCAATATACTTTGAAGATGTACTGACCTTAGAATGGAAACCGGGAGATGTGTTATGTGGGGAAGGGGTTTTGCTTTTGTTTTCAAAGGAGAAGAAAAGCTATGGATACCACCAAGACTGAGAAAGATTTGATTTGAACAAGAGACACCACTTAATTAGAAGAGATGATATTTCATCAAACAGCAGGCTGTTTAATCTAAAGTAACCTATAAAACTAACAAATGCTTTTCACTTGATCAGATATAACTTGCCAAAAGAGAGGGAAACTCCCCAAAATTAGGGTTGGGGAAGGGTTTTGTTTCCTTTTCCACCTAATAAATTTGAAGAAAAAGGACAAATCATGCAGAAAAAAAATGACTCAAGGAAAAGAGTAAATTGACCTGTTGGTATATCACATTTACAACAGGATAAAATTTCATAAATCTTCTTGTTTGTTTCTGCTATTTTCTACAGACATATAATACAAATGGTCTTTTTGTAGGCCTAGTCCAATTAAAGATTAAAGCTGGCTTTGGAGTTGGAATGTGGCTTTTCTTCCCTAAACCCAAGCATGCTTATTAAAGTGAAATCCCAAATATCTGTCTTATGTCAGAAGAGCCACCTGATATGGGACAGAAGAAAAACCAAAATTTAAGGACTATTTTATTGCTACTAATCTCATAATCCTTTGGTTTTATATTGACTCTTTAATAGCTTTTCTTAAGGTATAAGGTTTACATGATTAACACACACACATATTTTAAACTTTTTGTCATGATATTAATGGTCATATAGAGTACTAACTAATTCTAGAAAAAAATTTCTTCCACTTTTCTGTACATGATTTTGGATATGAGTCTTTATCAGTGTTCTGAAGTGAACCATGAACACACCTAATGGCAACCTTTAAAGTCTCCATAAGGAGTATGGGGCCCCACAACAATGATTCATCCAGGACTATGATAACACCACTAAGTGGAAAAACACCACCTAAAGATCGGCTTTGACTCACAAGATAGGATAGATATGGAGTATTTTCTGTGAATTTGTCAAATGCAAATGGACAAGACATTGTTTATGTATTTATTGCCTGTATATATTGAATATAGTTTTTCTTATATTAGCTATAGCTTTTTAAATTTTAGACAAAAGGGGAAATATAGTGATATTTTATTTATGTTTTAATAAATAAAGCTTGCCTGAAGATCAGAGGGTAAAGCGATGCCACTGGAGGCCAGGCAGTGGTGTCACACACCTTTAATCCCAGGATTTGGGAGACAGAGGCAGATGGACCTCTGTGAGTTCAAGGCCACCCTGGGCTACAGAAGATAAATGCAGAAACAGATCCAGGTGGTGGTGGCAGCTCACACCTTTAACTCCAGTACTAGGGAGTCACATGCCTTTAATCCCAGCAATAAAGGGGAATATAAAACAGAAGGAGACAGAGGACTCAGGGCTCCATCTGCAGTCTGCTTTGGTAGAGGTAAGACTTCTCTAGTGGTTTGGCTGTTTTGTTTTTCTGATCTTCAGCTTGAACCCCAATATCTCTCTCTGGATTTTTTATTATTTGTGCTACACGTCTGTGTTTCTCAGTTAAGGCAGCAAAAATCTCTAAATGTGTCATCTAGTTTTTTGTCCTGCCCCACTCTGAAGTATGTAAGTGGTTACAAAACAACCATGGCTCCATTTATGACAGAATCCCGTCGTTAGTTTCTCTGGAGTTTTAGAATTCAGTTGGTTGTTAAGCCTTCTTCACAAGTGAGGATGTGAAATGACAGCGATTGTCAGCCAAGCAAACACAGCAGCACCATCCTCATCTTTAAGAGTCTTTCCATGGGTTCCTCCTTACTCCTGTTAGAAACTAACAAAAGAATCTCAATGTCGCACAAAGACACACACGAACAAAGTCAAAGTAGCTTGACAAAGCAATTTGTTTTAACAAAAAGGGTGTGCCAGAATGC
>PVIU01017903.1:0-40470 GCA_004026605.1 Ondatra zibethicus
CACTGCCGGGAGGCTCTGTAGGCACACAGTGGTAGGGGCTGCTCCCCCATGACTCCTCACCAAGGCCCCAGTGCAGATAAACACCTGTTTAAATGTGCACAGCAGGATGGAGATGTGGCTCAGCCTGCAAGCTTGCTCCCAAGCTTGATGACCTGAGTTCAAGCCACATATGGTGGAAGAAGAGAACTGACTCCCAAAAGTTGTCCTTTGACACTTTTGTGCCTACACATGCACGTGCACACACATACACACATGCACATGCACACACAAACACACACTGAATGAATGAATGAATGAATGAATGAACAAATAAATAAATGTAACAACAACAAAAAGAAAACCACCAAATAGGGCTGGAGAGCTGCCTCAGAAGTTAAGAGCACTTTACTGCTCTTGCAAAGGACCTGGGTCCAGTTCCTAGCACCCACATGGTGGCTCTCACCTGTCTGCAACTCCAGTTCCAAGGAGGTCTGACTTCCTCTTCTGGTCTCTGTGGATGCCACATAAACACACAGTGTATTTACATACATATAGGCAAAACACTCCTACATATAATAAATAACTAAATACCCCAAGTAAATATATATGCACATTACCATATCCAGATATGCATATTGGAAACATTTTATTGCCTTTTAAAGTTTTCTTATTTTCTAAACCTCATGTCAGAAACTCAACTTATTTTGATATTCAATTTTAAAAAATGAACACACACACAACAAAATTAAGAAAAATGGATTGTGTAAACTTGAAGTCACATTGAGTTGTTGGTTGTTAATCAATCCTGTTTTTTTAGAGGAGGGGTGGAGTGTTGGTTTGAAGAACATATCAGCTTGTTAAGACTCAGGCGACTCCCAGGGAGTGCCTGGGCCACAGCCTGGTTGGGCAACCAACACCAGATATGGGTGAGAATATCACAGGTAGCAGAGGTGTGACCCAACCGAAAGCTAGGTGCTTGTCACCAGCAATAGACAAGGACAGCTTGCTTAATTGCTTCTCTTAGCCAGGGCGTCCAATGAGGGATAAGTGAGCTTAACATATGTGAAAGTCTATGGTAGAAAATGGCTTTAGGTCTGGACATGGGGCTTGCACACTGTCTATTCTGGAACCAGTAGAGTCACTTGTTTGGATACAGATGGCATTTGTCAGGAGCCTGCCTCACTGTAGGACCAGGTGGCAAGAGCAGATAACACCAGGATGGCAGCTTTCTACAGACAACCTGCTCTGCACCAGGGGAGCCTGGCCTAGCAAGCCTAGTGTGTCTCCCAGAGTCCATCAGATAAGCTACCCTTAGATCTAGGGCAGGTACTAAAGAAGGGCAGGGCTGGGCACAAGGCTGGAAGTGTATATTCAACAGAGGGTCCTCCATGGTGAAACAAGCAGAGAGAGGAATGTGTGTTCCCACACACATACATACACTTCAAATGTGTAGTCAGCACTCAGTACATGTTCACCACTTGTTGCTAATAACTGAAGTTAGTAGCTGCACATCTATAGGGAGAAAATGATCTCTGATTCTGTCTCAGGTGCTGGATTATTAGTGTGCTGCTGCAGGGGGCTGGACAAGGCATCACCATTTATAGAGGGCATAGAAACTCGGTGGACTCATTGGAGAGGATTGATGTCTTTGAAGTTATATAATGAGCATGTGGGTGTCTAGGCCTCAGTTCATGCTCTGTCATGTAGAACATCTACCTCTCTGACCTCTGGCCTGTGTGTGTGTGTGTGTGTGTGTGTATGCGTGCACACACACACATACACACATGCATACACACATAGTGGCTAGGGCAAGGAGGATGTGTGTTCTACTCTAGTCTGTCCAAAAGATCCCCAGGCCTAGTTTAACTGCTACCCCATCATCTGTAGAGCAGCAGGCCTGTCTTTTGCCAGGAGACTGTATAGCACGGTGCCGTGTTGTCAAGGCACACGTATACATTGTAAGCAGAGAGCTGCTGGGAGGGCCTATATCTTCATTGCATTCTTCAGACACTGGCACTTCAGGGTTAGCCAGACTGATTGATTGATTGATTGGTTGGTTGGTTGAGCAGGGTCTCTTTACATAGCCCTGGCTGTCATGGGACTATGTAAATCAGGCTGGCTTCAAATCCACAGAGACCTGCCTGCCTCTGCCTCCCAAGTGCTGGGGTTAAAGGCATGCGCTGTCACACCCAGACTGCCTGTAGCACTTCCTCACCTTTTTTGCAGGTAGGTTACACGCAGAAATGCCTACTGGCAGGAAGAGCCCACCCTCATAAAGCCAGAAGCTGGTGAGTGTGATGGCTGTGGCAAATGAGAGCCGAGCCAGGCAGCCCTGAGCTGGGGTGAGGGAGCTTGCGGTGGCTGCTTGAAGTGCCAAGGATCAGCTGGGGACGTGGACCTCTATGGTTCTGCTAGTGTTCAGATTGAAGAAGCCCAGCCTAGACTTGGGTTTTGCTGCTTTAGAGTTGAGGGGACCCAAATAATGGCTCTAACATTAAAAAGGAGTGGTGGCTGTTGCCTAGACTTAAAAATCAAAGCAAAGAAACCTCATGGGCTCAGGAGGTGGCTCAGTGGGTAAAGCGTGGTCCCTGTAAGTGTGAGGACTCAGCAGATGTGAGCAGCTGCCTATAACCTCAGCCCTTGGAGACAGAGACAGGGAATTTCTGGGGTAAGCTGTCTGGGTAGACTAGCAGGAATTGGAAGCTCCAGGTTCAGTGAGAAACCATCTCAGTAAATAAAGTGGAGAGGGATCCCAGGAAGACAACAGACTTCAACTTCAGGTTTCCATGCATGTGCCTATATACATGTGAACACATATACACACAGGCACAACATGAACACATATATGTCCCAAAGCAACAGTGACCAAAGACTCCTTCTTTCCATATGAACCAAATGGAAAACAAAACTGAAAAACTTTCTAATTATTGAAGAGAGATTTTGTGGAAAAACTTACAGTGCACAGAACCATACGCTTAAAGGAAACAATTATTCAGAGATAACCACTGTGAACAATTTGGTGCTTTGGCTTTTTAAAAAGCCGTAAAAGCAGTGTTCACACCCCCAGACTGGGGTTGTGCCATCAGAGTGGCTTCCTGTGAGCCTGAGCCTGGGTTTACTGTGGCATAGGGAGGAGTTTGCCACGTGACTCCCCACGGCCCAGCTCCCAGCTCCGGGAAGAGGAGGTGCATCCCCTATGCTGAGCATCTGCCTGCCCCATTTGAATATTTCATAATGACTCATGTGGCTGAAGTGGTCACCTTGCCCTTGCTGTGTTTTGTGCTCAGGCCTTCTGGCCCCCAGAGCAAGTAGTAAATTCCTCAAGGCAGCTTTTGGGCCAGGTGGTCTCTGAATTCAAGACCACAGGAAAGGCAGTGTGGGCACAGGAGCTTGCTGTATTTGGGAGGAAGGAAACAGCAAGGGGCAGGCAGGTCTCTCTTCTGTGTGACTTTGGACCCTCCTCCCTTGGAGCCTGCAGTATCATTAACTAGTCATGGATCGCTTTACTATTTAATGGCCTGTCCCTGCTGTGACTTGTTCTTCCTAGTAGCCTTCTAGAACCAGAGCTCTGGGAGGGAGATGAGCTACTGGTAGGGCATCTCAGGAGTGGGAGGTGGGCGTGGCAGGTGCTGTGCTTCTCACACTCTGGTGCGCATGCCAGTCAGTAGAAAGCTTGGGAAAGCTTTGTCCCACTGGGGTGGACATGGCCTGGGAGTGTGCATCATCTATTTTAGTATGTGTATGAGGGCTGGGGGAGGATGCATGTATGGAGACCAGAGGATGCATTCTGGGAATCCGTCCTCCCATTCCACCACATGGAACCTGGGAGTTCCTGGGAACTGAACTTATGTCGTCAGGCCTGGCTGCAAAGGCCTTCACCCGCTGAAGCTTCTCGCTGCACCAAGTATGTGCATTTCTCTCTTTTCTTTTTTCCTTTCGACACTGAAGATTGAACCCAGGGGCTTGCACATGCTAGGCAATTGCTCTACCACCTGACCAACACATTTCTAACATGCCATCCATCCCAGGAGATCCTGCAGGGCAGCCCTTAGTGAATCCAGCTTAGCGGAATGAATGTGGGGCTTGTGTCCTGTTGTATAAAGGTTCACCCAGTGAGGCTAATGACTGCCCTGCCTTCCCTTCTCCCATATGGAAGCAGTAGGAGTGGGGATTTCAGACATAGCAGAGCCCCATTTACTGCAGGAGAACTGGGGCCCTGGCACAGGCCCTGTTCCCTCAACCCAAGGCTCTGCATTGAGCTCCTGAGGCCTGGGTGTGAGGGCACAAGACTCCAGCAAGCTGGCTTACAGTAAAGTTTGACCCTTCACCTGCCGTGGCTTTTTCCTGTGGGTAGGGGAGCTGCCATGCCTTCTGTACCTTCTCTAGCGCTGTGCCTACCCAGGGAGATCCACAGGGAGCTGAGGGTCTCCTAAGACAGAGCCTAGTTCTGCTTCCCCGATTCCTCAGGAACTGGCGATCTAAGTCCACGTCTCCTGTTCCCCAGCCAGTATGTGCTCCAGGAAGCCAGAAACTTTCCCTCAGCCTGGGCTCTGCCTGTCACGTGCCCCAGAGGGAGGGTGCTTTGTGGCTCCTGTGAATCTGGTGTGAGCCAGGCGTGCCTGGGGCTGTTTGCAGAGAACTCTTTACCAGGTCAGCCTCCCAGGTGGAGGCCACCAATGCCCATTTCTAAGGAAACTGAGGGCTGAGAGCGGAAGTGCCTGTTCGGGTTGCCAACGGAAAGGCATGGGGCTGGGCGTTCAGATCCCACATTCCCTCCTGGGGCGCCCGTTCCTCTTTTCTCATAATGATACCTTGTGTTTTACAGCTGTTGGCCATGGGCAGTTTCTCACACTCTCTCTCAAGCCCTCCAGTGCCCTGGAATCAGTCAGGGAGGGGATGTTTCTTAGTCTGTTTTTACAGTGACAGGGTGCTGCTGCCCAGATCCACAGCTCAGGAGAACTTTGCTGTCAACCCCATTCGTACCTGACTTCCCCCGCCACACTGCCTCCCGAAGAAGGGAGGATTCCAGGCCCCTCTCTCCTCAGCCCAGGGAGCCCAGTTCTCTGCACTGAGCTGGGGAGCCCTGGTGTGAGGGACCCAAGACCCCATGAAGGACCAGGTCTGGAGCCCATGTGGAGGAAAGGTGATGGTCCGGGCTGCCTGCAGTCCTGGCGTGTAAGAGCCCAGGTGGGCGTGGAGATGGGAGTGGGATCCTAGACACACTCTGCCCCTTCCTATTCCTAGAGCCCATACGTCTTCAGAACAGTATTTTGCAGACTTTCACATATCAGGGTTTGGGGACTACTACTCTGCCTGAATGTCTGGCAACTCTTGTCCTCCTTCTTCTAAACCACCATCCTCTCTGGAGGAAAACTTGGTCCTCTGACCAAGCAACTGGTCCAACTGGTTCCTGTTCCTCCTCCCTAGGGCCCTGAAGACCGAGTGGAGGAGAGTCTACAGGCTTGGGACCTGGTGTTGCTGTGATGTCCCTGTGGTGGGCTCACACTGAGTTCCTTCTCCCAGCTGGGCCTGGGGCATAAACTTCCAGCCTCAAGCTTTATGTGGCTGGTGGCATGAATGCCTGACCAGCTTGATTCGCTGAGTGGCCTCCCCAGCTAGGCCTGAGCACAGGGTTAGAGCAGATGTGGGACCGGGCCCTGGCAGAGGCCTGGGGCTCAGAATGTCTGGTCTGTGTGCTCCGCGACTGCCAGCTTCAGGCCTGTGGCTCTCAGGTCTTGACCTTGAGTCATCGCTCATGGTTTAAGGAAAAGGTGCTTTTCCCACAAGGGGCTTGCAGGCACTCAGGGAAAGTACTGACCTCCCCTGGGCTGTCCGGGCTCTCTTCAAATGCCAGTGACTCCGCATCCTGCATCTACTCTAGGACGGGATGTTCCTCCCTGGCACCAGGGCCAGGACAGGGCCAGGGCAAGGTGAGTGCTGGTGCTGCAGCTGGATGTAGGCACTGCCAGTTCTAGCCCCAGAGTTGGCTAGGCTCAGTCCTGACCCCCCACCCCCCATTCCCCTGCCTCAGTTTCCAGACAGGGCGTCGGGGTTCTCAGGAAGCCTTGTTATTTGTGCTAGTCATCAGCATACTGGTCCCTTCACCACTTAGACTTCCTACCTCCTATAGCAGGAATGAACATGGCCACCCTCGAAGGGGCCCACAGCCAGGACCCACCACCTTTACCCCACCACCCTCAGGATCTGCATCCCAGAGGCCTGTCCTGCTATCTGCCAAGAGAAGGAAAGGAAGCGGTAATCCTGCAAGGAGAGAGGAGTGTCAAGAATAAGAGAGGAGATAAGGGTTGAGGGCCAGGATTCCCATCCACTTAGGGACTGTGGTGGGGGTGTCACATATTGGTATACTGAGGTTTGCAACCATAAGGAATGAAGGCAGAGCTGGTCCAGCTGGTTTCTGTCCTTTTCTCCTCTCTGGAGCTCTGAGGGAAGAGAGTCTGTGGGCTCTCTGTTCCTGTGGCTTCCCTGCTGCTGGCTGACACTGAGTTCCTTCTGCTAGACAGGCACAGTGGCAGAGGCTTCTAGTCGCAGCTCCTGGAAGGATGAGGCATGAGGATGGCCATAAGTCTGAGGCCAGCCTAGCTGTGTGAAAAGACCGTCTTAACTTTCCTACCTCCAAAATGTTCCTGCGCCCCATTTGTTTCTCCTTAGTTTGGGTGTGGCAGGTGGCTAGGTTCCAAGTTCCTTTGTCCCCCGTCTGGAGATAAAGACTAGCCTGGAGGACTACTCAGGAGTCTGGGGGGATATGGCCTGGATTGAGGGGAACACACTGGGGAGGCAGGTGGTAGCTCCTGGGAGAGAGCAGAGGAGTCGATACAAGGCCCTTAGACACCCCACTGGAGTTTAGGGCCCTGGCTGCAAGACATGGTGAGTGGAAACTCAGCATCTGGAGTTGCTAGGGGCCTGGGAGTCTGACTTCTGGTGGGCCAATAGGGCCTGAGGTTTGCATACTTACCCTCTGAGCGCCTCCCCCAAGCATACCTGTAGAGACCAGCATACCTGAGGTCTGTCACCTGGATATCTGTCTGTCTTCTTTCCTCTAATTCTCCCTCCCCCTTCCTCTCCCACTCTCCCCTCCTCACATGCCTTTGCCTCTTTTTACCCCTTACCTTTTTCGTTTCCTATCATGACTCCCCCTAGGATCCTCTATACTTCTCTGAGCAAAGCATCTGTGTCCCAGCCATCCTGGCTATCATAGAGCCACCCTTGACATGGCTCCTGGTCATGGCTCCTCAGCAGCCCCACAGAACCTAAGAGCCCCACAGGGTCCCAGTGGGAAGTACAGAATGCAGTGGCTTCTTGAGTGCTTGTTCTCCTGCTTTGACAGCCGAGTGCTTGTGCTGTGCCAATGGTCCCTGGTGCTGGGGAGTCAGGGGCAACACAGCCCTCATCCCGGCCTCCTGAGAGTGCAACCTGCTGCTCCTTGTGGAACTAGATGTCTTGAGCCACCCCCTCCTCAGAGCCTGGTGCCTTCCCTACAGAGGATGATGAGGCCAGCATCTGAGCTATATTCTGAGGGAAGTGGCTGTTGACCCTGTGTGTCACAGGCTCTGCGGTTGCTAGAGAGGTGGTCCCAGAGGCAAGAAGGCAGAGTGGCCCAGAGGACTTGCAGGTAGAGGCACAGGAGCCACAGAGGAGGAGACAGGTGAGAGGGCCCTATCCTCTCCACTCTCCCAGCCTGGTCCAGTGCTTGGAGCAGGATGCCAGCAAGACCCTCTACAAGGGGTACAACTGCCTCCACGCCAGCTTTCTGTGTTCACTCCGGGAGAAGTGTGTGTTCCTCGGTGTGTGACGCTGTCTCTCCCTGTGTCCCCACCAAAGAGGCCAAAGACCTCTTAAACCTGCAGCCACGGGAAGCAGGAAGTCTGGTCATTTTCAGGGATGAAAGCAGAGGTCCAGGAAAGTAAGACACAGGGGCTGGGGATGTGGCTCAGTTGGTGGCATCTGCATAGTGTGCATGGAGCTTTGGTACAGTCCCAGGCATCACATATGCCAGGTGTGGCAGCACATGCCTGAAATCCCAGCACTCAGGAGATGAAGGCAGGAGGATCCGAAGTTCAAGGTAATCCCTGGCTGCTGAGTGAATTTGAAGACAGTAGGGCTCAGATCATAAGAACCTATCTACAAAGGAAGGAAGGAAGGAAAGAAGGGAGGAAGGGAGGGAGAGAGGGAGAGAGGGAGAAAGGAGAGAGAGAGGGAGGGAGAGAGTGCTTGGGAGGGGCGGAAGGAGCAAAGCGTGAGCCCTTCTGAACACTGTGGAGATGGCAGGGCTGTGCGCCTACAGAAAGCAGCCTTGCAGCCCTACCTCTCCTCTGTCCTGAGCTCAGCCTGGGGAGGGTACAATGGAGTTGGCAGAACCTGCTGCCTGCTGCCATGTGGGAGCCCTGATTACAGTTCCCTCCTTGTCCCTAATCACCCACTCGGGGCCCACACCCAAGCTCTGTTTTAGGAACCCTGGCTTAGAGTGTGCCCATCGTATGAGTGAGCGAGTGAGTCTCTTCCCCAGACCTCACAATGTCCAGTGTAGGTTGCTTGGACTATAAACCCCCTGATTAAGAAGCGATAACCTTACTTAGGTTCTCTCAGTTCCTTATCGTGGGAAACTGTTTCTGCTGGCCGTGAGCATGGCAGTTAGCGCAGGGTGTCTGGACCAGCTCCTGAAGTAACAGTCTGCCTACTGTGTCATGGGCATGGGGAGTGGGAGAAAACAAGTTTCTCCCTCAAGGATAACTGTAGTCACTTAGTATTGTGAGTGACTGTTCCCATGACCCAGCTGTCCCTTGGAGAGAGCAGGACAGCCGTGCCTTTGTCTCAGTGTGTTATTTGATGCTTCATTGTCTTGTGCACTCCTGAGGGAAAGAAGGGTTTCCAACACATCTATGTTCTGTGTTCCGATTGAGGCTAGCCCGTGGTGGGATCTTGGTGAACTGCAGTAGCTCAAGATGGAAGTCGCTTGGGGTTCCCTTCAGTGGCCTTTGGGCCCCTGAGCCCTTTGCCTCTGAGCCTTATACTGGGGTTTCAGCAAGCCATGTGTGTCAGCTCTGGTCAGCTGGCTGGGACAGGGCAGGCAGGAACTGTGAAGTGCCACGCCTTTGACCTTGAAGATACTGGACACCACTCCCATCTGCTTAGACTCTAGGGTCTCACGAGCTAGTTACCCATGTCATCCCTGACTTTGGGGACAGTATTTTCCCATCAAAAATATGCAGGGCCTTGGGTTGCAGAGTTAGAATTCTGAGGGCCCACCTGAGCTAGGCCTCTAACCCTATGTGATCAGGGCAAGTGCTGCCCGCTCCCTCCTGAGCCCCAGTAGTCTTGCTTAGGTTTGGGGGTTGGATATGGTGGATTGGGCAGTGATCACATTCCCTTTGTCCCCCACTCTGCCTTCTGCCAGACTCCATTCCAAGGACTTAGTGACCATGACCTTTCTGGGCCCGTCTGCAGGAACCCCAGGCCTGTCCCATGTCCCAAGGGGCATCTTCATGAATACCCTCTTCACGTGAGGAGAAGATACTTTGCTGTTTGGTCAAAGACATCCTAGAGTGTCAGCAAGTCAGGCCTGGCTTCTCTCTGGACATTGTGATAGTCCTCTTTACAGACAGTGTTAAGCTCAGAGTGGGCAAGCTCCTTGTCAAAGGTCACACAGCTCTGAGTAATGAGATTATAGTTAGTTTCTCGCAATTCAGAATCCACATTATGACCTGGTTTATTGGAGAGAGGAGATATTCTTTTTTTTTCAATTTCCTCCTTTTTTTAAAAAAATTAATTTTTATTGAGCTCTTTTCTTTGCTCCCCTCCCTGCCTCAGAGAGGAGAGATTCTTAAAAGAGAACTGCTTTCTGAGAAGTCTCTGGGAACCTAGGTCCTGACATGAGGCCCTAGAATCTGAGATCTGAGACTTCTGAATAGCCTGCCCTAGAGTCTGAGTGTTCCTCGGACTTATAACTTTCTCTCTGGTCTTCCAAATGAGTGCCAGTTAGATTGAGATGGTCATTGTTTTTGCCTCCAAGGACAGAGTCCTGGGCTGGATGCTTCAGACCAAGCCCAGCTCTATTTGTACATCCCAGTGTGGTGAATGTGGGTGCATCTCCCCATACATTAAAATATAAAGCTGCCCAGGGCACTGGCCGCTTAACCAGCCCCCCAGCTCCGGCACACACCTCAGCATGCGTTTCCCCAGAAATGCTGTCTCTGGGCCTTGGTTTCTTCACTGGGAAATGGAGACTGGACTGGGGTGTCTGGGGTCATTCCTAGCATAGTGCATCTGAGTGTGAAAGCCACAGAATCCAGCACACTGGGGAGGTTGGGGGCCGTGGTTCAGCGCATGCCTTTGGTGCATGGGATGGGTGGGTAGGCTGGCTCAAGGGCCTGTGCTTTCCCGTTCTGGAACGTCCTTCTAAGGTAGCCTCTCCTTCAATCAAGGCTCCTTCAGTCACATTGCTCAGGTTTCAAAACAAAATGCAAGAAGGACCACCTCTATAGGCCTCAGTGGTCAAATTAAAGGGACATCCTGACCAAGATTAGAGGATCTAATCTTCCCTGTCTGGAAGCCAAGAGTCACCCTTTGGGAGCTGGGTCAGGATGAAAGGAGTCTGGGGGTAGGCAGGGGTGAGGAAGGGTTGGGAGGGGGCCTCCACCAACTTGTAACATAGCATCAGGTAAGGAAGAAATGCTGCCTTAGTCACTGGGTAGCCTTAGGCAAATCACTGCACCTCTGAGCCTCAGTTTCTCCATCTGCGGAATGGGGGCAGTGCTTTAACTATAAGCTTGTTATGTAGGCTCAGTGAGAAACTGTGGTGGCAGATGACAGGCTGGAGCTTGTCATCCCCAAGACACAGTGTTTAGGTGTCAGAGAGTGGGAACCTGCTGGTCTGGCTCCTGGGGTCATGTGACTAGACTTTGGAATCCTGTGAGTAAACATGCGGGATGCTAGGGGAGACAGCCCCTTGTGTTCACGCTCCCGCTGCTTCTTCTTATCCCCCAGCATTTCAGTGGGACAGGGCCCCACAAGCGCTGCTCCGCTGGAGGTGAGACCCGTCATGGCCCAGTGAGGTCGGGAATTCTCCTCTCGAGGTCACACCGCAGCGAGGAAGCAGAGCAGGTCCCCAAGAGGTCTTCCAGGGAACCCAAGCTCCCAGGCTGCCTTATGGCCCCCGTGCTTCTCCTGTTGCCAGAGCAACAAGTGTTTGTTCGTTTGTTTTTCCTTTTTTTTTAATACAGCAACAACAACCGAAAGTACAACCAGAGATTGAAAAATAAGATAATGAAAGGTCAAAAGCCAGTAATCCAAAGTCGGCTGCACAGATAATTAGAACACACTGGTGCGTACAGACACAATCACCATCACCAGCCTCCACCCACAATGACCAGGACAAAGTCCAGAGGCTGGGGACCTGTGCCAGACACCAGCCTGTGGGACCAGGCTGGACCAGGTGGTCTCCAGAGCCCTGAAGCCAGGCAATTTTTCTCCCTCCACATTCTACCATGTGTAAGCAGGCCGCTCTCACCAGGCATGATTGCCAGACTTCCTAGCCTGCAGGGGCCTCAGCCAGACCGGCTCTGCCATGGGGATAATAGAGGTCTCCCTTCTTGGGGGATCCACCCCCATCTTGCTTCTGAGCAGGCCAGGGCCACTGGGTAGAAGTTTGCAGGGTGGGTACACATCAGAGGCCTCGGCAGGCTTCTGGTGGTTTCTGATTGTTGTCCAACTTCAATTACCATGGCTGTTGAACCTGACCGTGAGTGCCGGTCGCCTCACCAGCTCCTTCAGGCTCCATGGGGCTCACTGTTCCGCTCATTTCATTGGTGGGAAAGCTGCAGCGTAAGCAAGGAGGTGGCTCCCGGCTACACAGCTGGTAGGAAGCGGACCCTGTGGCCTCTTCAGGCATAAACTTGTGTATTGATGGGACTCTCTTGTGCACTGGCCTGGGTGCTTCCTGGCCAGCCCAGCTGGCTGTGTGACCTGTGCCTCTTACTCTGTCTGGGCCCTCCAAAGATAGTGATCTCCAGGATGGCCCTTGTGACATTGCTCTGGGGTAAGAGACCGGAGGGAAATGAACTTCTGGAAGGGTGAGGAAAAGCAGAGGGGTGGGAGAATTGCTTGACACTGGCCACTTGCTCCTGCCCAGGTACTGTGGCACCAGGAAACTCAGGCCTGACCCACGTAGGAGCAAGATGCCTGGGCTGGACCCTTGAGTGCACCCCAACATGTTCCATCCTGAGAGCGTAAAAAGCTGACCTGGCTGCAGAGTTCATCAGGACAGTTTCAGTGTGCAGCCAAGATGGGGCACACACAGCTCTGGAGGAGCTGGGTGGCGGGGAAGACAGACACTCAGGTCCGACATGGGCTTCCCAGGGCTGGCAGTCCTTGGAACCTGGATGGAAGCATGCCATTGAGCAGTTTGGAAATTTATTATTGATTTATTCATCTTAAAGTTTGTCTTTACAACTCTCGCACAAAGAACTCTGTTAGAAGAGAGTTGGAATCCTAGTTACGTAAGTCAGTCCACAGAGAACTATTCTGTACTGATTTTCAGCTCTTGGCTCCACAACAGTGGCCTTCAACTTTACCTACACACACACAATATAATGATTACACATTTGTGAAAAAAAGTAACACCACCTGGAACAAGAAAACCTAAGCCAAGGCTTTCTCTGATCCTAGAAAGCAAGCACAGCCGAGCTCTTGTGAGGACAAACTGGGGCAGGGACAGCAGGAGGAGGATGTGGCTGTGACCCTTCTGCACAAGCCTGCCTGCTGTTCTGCAGCGCAGCACCAGGGCACGGGGCACAGCTCTAGGAGAGCACCTGCTTATCATGCGTGAGGCTCAAGGCTCAGTTTCTTGCACCAACAAAACAAATTTATGAAAATGAAACTTTTTGGTTCGCTCTGTTTTTTACAAGTTAGAAATATAATAAGATTGAGCATCACGTTTATGTTTGATCTTTTGATCAGTGAATACTGTCTGTGAGTGAATAATGGGCGTGCGGTGCTAAGGCAGGCACCACAGCGGCAGGCTGGTCAGCAGGGCGAGTCAGGACTTTGAGATCACTCCCGCAGACGAGACATCCTCTGCCTCCTGCACAGTGCATTCTAAAGGTGCCTGCTTTGTAACTTCTGATCTGCTTTTTTTTCCTCTGAAATTTACAAAAGAATGAAGTTGAGAATTGAATGCTTTGAGTTTATTTTGAAGTAACGTTATCTTCATGTTAAAATATCAGCATTGAGAATTAAAGCAAAATATTGTGAAACTTAGTTACTGCAAATTCCATTTTCAATAAAGATAGTCTAAAATAACTCATTAATGTTTTGTTGTTTTGACAAGAATTTAAATGTACTTAATTATGTATTTCTGGTTTTCGTGTATATGTTTTACTTTAAAATGGCCAGAATATTTATGATATAAGTGTATGGCCAACTTCTACCATTTTAGCTTTAAATGAAAAAAATGTCTCTTAAGAATGGCAGATGCTAATTTAAAAACAACATGTGCAAATTAAATCTGCTGCTGCTGCTGGGAATGCCACGAGCTTTCTTTAGTCCGCACTGGAAATGTGTATGTCAAAATTCTGGAATTTATCTTCAACCAAGAATTTTGTCCACTTACATATGTTTAAAGCCTATAAAAAGTGAAACAAAGAATGTAACTATTATGAGCAAGGTAGCTTTGTTCATGTTATCTGGTGTTTGCCAAAAGATAAATATTAAAGGAGTTGAATTAATAAAAAATAGTTTCTCTTTGCGATTGTTTATTTGCATTACGTGTGCACGCACCCCTGCATGCACACGGAGCTCTAAGAGTTTGCTTTTTCCTTCTATCGTGTGTGCCCTGGAGTTTAACTCAGGCCACCACACTTGACAGCAAGTGTCTGTACCCTGCTGAGTTGTCTCATCAATATTATTTACTTATTTGTGAAGATTTATATTTCATTATTTGTCTCCATGTGGGCCTGTGCATGTGAGTGAACAGTCCAAAGAGAACAGATCCCCTGGAGCCGGAGTTGTGGGCTGGGCTGTTTGTGAGCCACCCTTCATAAGTGCTGGATCGAATTGGCCCTCTGCAGCAGCATACACACTTTTAACCACTAAGTGTAGATCCTGTATATTTCTTTTTGAGACAGGATTTCACTATGTATTCCTGGCTGATCTAGAATTTACTGTGTAGGGTGGGCTTGCCTCAGTCTTGTGGATCTTCCTGCCTCTGCCTCAAGTGTTGAGATACAAGAATAATCTTCATGCATCTTCCTAGGAAGAGAATCTGTGCTTTTCCCAGATTTCAGACTCAAAGGAGATTCAAAACCAATCCTGGTAGGAGTCAACTAACTCCCATTGCAATAACCCAGCATTTCCTCCTTCCTTCTCCCTTCTTCTTTTAGACAGATTTCATTTAACTTGCACTGACCTCAAATTTGCTATGTAACTTTAGGCTGGCCTTGAATTTCTGATCCTTTTGGGGTTTCAAGCTTGTGCCCCATGCTGGGGTCAGTGATGTCATTCTTGGTGTTCAGTGGCTTCCTCTGCAGGATCAAAGTTGGCCTGTGTTTCTAAGGGACCTTCCGGAGCTCTCCAGATCCCCAGCTCTTACCCTGTTCTCACGCTCATGTGCCTGGAGCTCACTGCATCCTGGGCATTTGTCGAGTCATGGGCAGAAGGAGATAAGTCCAGGACACCTCTGAAAGACCCTGAATTCTAGGGAGATCAGGCGAGGAAGGAAGCCGCAGCAAGGAAAGCATGGGACAGAGTCTCCTGGGGGCACAAGCTCATCTCTAGGGCCTCTGGTGGGCAGGTGCAACTGGGCGTTGGTAAAGGAGGCTATTGGTAAAGTGCTGTGCACTAGAAGTGAGACTCATGGCGGGAGCATCTCAGAAGTTTGCATTAGGAAATCTGAAAAGAGGGCTTCTAACAGAGAAACTCCACATGCCAGGGCCTGATGTAGACAAGGGCTGTGAGCACTGCGGCAGTCGTAAAGAAATGTGCGATCAATAAGCATGCATAAGAGAACAAGGGTGGCAAGGATGAGGAAGGGAAAAGCAGAGGGCCACGCCCAGCATCTGGATCTTACAGTGGTATGCCTGCAGTGTGGTGAGCAGGGGTGGAACTGGCCCCCAGCTCAGTTCTGGCCTGGCCTAAGCTGAGGGCTGAGGGGTGTGGCCGGGTGGAAGACCTGTACAGCTTTCAGGTGTTCTGATGATGGACCATTTCCTCTTCTCTCAATCCCATAGCACTTAGAGCCAGGAGTGGGATCCCCAAAGGGACCTTGGAAAGCTGGGATTCCGACTGGGTGTGTCCTGAGAGGCGGCACACAGCGTTCAGAGCTGTTAGACGAAGGGGTGTTTGCCATGGGCATCCTTGGAATTAGAATGGGTAACACTCAGCGACTCCCTGATCTCCGGCCTGATAACAGCAGGGGTGTTTGCTCTTCACAGGGTGTTCATTGTCCAGAACTCATCTGAGAAACCACCACAGAAATTACTGCTCTACTCCAAGCTGATCCCTGAACAGGTGAGGAGGAAGTGGGGGCGGGCAGCCATCTATGCAGGTCATGCATGGCCTCTCCTGTGGAACCATGGAACCCTCATATCCCAACACAGGACCAGAGAGCACTGTGGTCCCTACACCTCGGAACTGCTAGGAACACAGGGGTGGACCCTTAGTTCAGGCTGGAGGGCAGTATTCCTGTGTCCCAGAGTGTGACAACTCCCCCACCCCCATACATAGTACAAAGAGACACCAGCCTCCCTGGGCCCCACTAATACACCCAGGGGCTCCTGGGAAGGTGGGAGGGTCTGACAAGATGGCACATTCTCAAAACTGGCTGAGATTGCCCACCAGGCATGGCTTCACCGTACCCCATGAGCAACACATAGGGTGTGTATGGTAATGGTTCCAGGTAACTCTGGCATGGTAGATCTCAGACTCTTTCCAGGTGGCTGAGCACTGAGCCCCCCTCCTCCACAGTCCATCCACCCACACAGCCACCCCATCGCTCATCCACACATCCAGCCTCACCTCCAGTTCCATCTGTGGGGTATCTTAAAAGAACATTGGGTCTTCCTCTCAAGACCTCCCAGTTCACAGACAGTAACTTATAGCAACTGCCTGCCACATGCCAAACATTTAACCTACATCAGCACCTGGGAAACAAAACAAACAAACAAAAAAACGGGTTTTAAACTTCCTCATTTCACAGGACTAGAATGCAGTCCAGAGAGGTTAAATCATTTGTCCAGGGTCACACAGCTAGGAGGTAATAAAACTGAATTCAAACCTGGATGATCTGATATCACACCCCTCTTCTGGAAGATTCTCTAGTATTCAGTGCTCAGGAATGAAGCCCCCAGCTAACATGCGTCTTCAGGTCAGGGGTGATGGTGGGCTGAGGGGCTGTTTATGGATGTATCACAAAGGAGGTCAGGCCTAAAGTGAATATCACAGACAACAGAAGGGAACACTGTTGTGTTCATTTTGCTGTATAAACTGATTTGGCACAAAACTGTGCATACCATCAGCTTAAATTATTCTTGTTTAGACATGGACAACTGGCCTGCTGCAGGTGGCTGCCGTGGCTCCCCACGACCACTCCAGAGCCTTTCCATAAGATGTGCTTGCCTTTTTGTTTAACATAACCTGGCAGAAAGGCATCTATAAAAAGTGTTCAGAAGAGCATCTAGCCCAGGGCGGGCTCTGTTAGCTCAGCACCATTTGCAAAGCAACATTCATTCCTGACTTCTGCAAGTGTTGTGTCACTTGGTGCCACAAGGTGCAGCCCTGGTGTCCTAAGCACCAACCCCAGGACTGCCAGGCCCCAACTTCCTCTTTTCCTGATAGTCAGAACCCTGGGGGAGCCCCTGAACAGAGGGGACCCCACTGGATAGAGGGGAGCCCACTGCACAGAGAGGAGCCCTATGCATAGAGGGGAGCCCACTGCACAGAGGGGAGCCTGCTATACAGAGGGGAGCCCACTGCACAGAGGGGAGCCTAGTCCCAGGACATTATTCCCTATGACTTTGCTAGCAGAGCCAGGATCTGAACTTTTGACCTGGGACTGTGTTTCTCTCCCAGAAGCAGTCAGCCCCTGGCCTCATCTGTTGCTCTTTTTTTTTTAAATCTAAGATCTCAGCTAAGGCCAGCCATGACCCTTGCTGCCTCCTACAGGCCCTTGTGTGGGTAAAGACCCTTGTGTGAATATCGTTTGATCTCCTGGCAAGACTGGGCCAGGGATTAAATGTCATGGGCTGGTGGATATGGCTGCTTGCCGAAACAGCTTTAATTACGGACACAGGAATTTGAATTTCATGTCCTTTTTGTGCACTGCAAAATGTATGTTTTGGTTTTTTTTGTGTTTGTTTGTTTTGGTTTTCTTTTCATTTAGACCTGGTCTCCTGTAGCCCAGGATACTCTCAGACTTGTTAGGTTGCTGGAGTTCTGAGCAAGAACTCTACCAGCTGAGCTCAATCCCCAGTTTTTGTTTGTTTAACTATTTTAAAATAGTCAGTCTGTTCTTATAGCCTCGCTGGTAAGGGAATAGGCAGGGGCTGGCCAGACCCTGCCCTTCACCAGCACTTCCGATGGCAAGGTGAGCCCTGTGCCCCCATAATTAGACTTTGGGGTCTTCTTCATGTATGATGGTGATTGTGGGCTCTCTGAAGCTGGTATCACTTCCCATCATGGGCAACCTGAGCATGTCCCCAGCCAGAACCTGAGCATGTCCCCAGCCAGAACCTGAGTATGTCCCCAGCCGGAACCTGAGCATGTCCCCAGCCGGAACCGAACTGCCTGTCTGTCCTAGGGAGACTCTTGTCTGTCTTGTACCCAGTGTGGAGAATGATCTTGCTCTACTGACTGCTGGTTGCCGATAACACAAAGACCTGTGGCCTGGACCTGTGACAGCTATGTGGGGCGACCCAACGCCCTCTCCTCCAAAGCTGCCTCTCAGCTTTTACACTTCCAGCGGTGGTTCCCAAGTCCAAGTTAGTCGAGCTTCCTGCCAGTCAGGCACTCCTAGCTCGTGTTTCAGGACAGGAACCCACTGCCTCCAAAGTGGCTCTGTCCTTGCCTGTCCTCTATTGGAGAACATGACCATGGTCCTTCTCTCCTTTGGGTCTCAGTTTATTTTCAGGGAGCTGATGGACTTAGACCAATGTGTGATAGGATCTGATGAGTAACCAAGAAGCCAGGCAAACGTCTAGGGCCTGGGATACTAGGGGAATACCAGACAGGCTCCTGCCTGGGGTGTGGCCAATGTGTCCAAGACTGAGTGAGGCTTCTTCCTGGCCTCCCAGCCAGGGTTCCTTTGAGCAGCAACCCTGTGTCCTCACCACCTGTCACCATTTGGGTGATCATTTATCTCCGGTAGTGTACCAGACAGACCTGGACCAGCTCTGAAAAGCCAGACTCTGTCATTGAAACAGAGGCCCAGAGAATATGCCCCAGGTGGTGGGTGGCAGCTGCGGCACCTGAGGGTAGAGGCCCAGACATTTCATCTGGGTTCATTGGGAAGGGTTGAGTGTTTAGAGAGGGAGGTGGCTCTCAGTGCCTCACAGCTTCCTAGTCTGCACGGAGCTCAAAATCCCAGTGTTTGTGACCCAGCAGATCTTACTATGCTGAGAGGTTCAGTGAGGGCTAAGAGCGCAGTTCTCAGCCAGGCTGACCACTTGCATGGCAGTCACTGTTCTGTCTCCTACGGCCCTCTCTGCCCACAAGTTCCAGTCTTGGCTTAACGTCTGTTATAGATAGAACTGCAACTTTTTTGTTCCGTAGTGTTTTTGTTTTTATTTTGCTTTATTTGGGAAAGAATATAGTCCCGGTTAGCTTGGAAATTGCTACATAGACTCATACCTTTCACGCCCGGAAGTAGAAGCAGGTGAATCTGTGAGTCCAAGAACTAATTCTTGAAGTGGTTTAGGAGCACTTCACGGTGGGAGGAGCTTGACTGTCCACTCAGTACTGGGCATTGATTGGGCCAGTCACAGCCTGCCTGACCCAGGGCCCCCAGGGCTTGTTGGGAGGATTAAAGGGAATAAGAAACAAGGATGTCTGTAACAGGTGTTGTTTATGAGGCCGTTCCTTGTCGCTTAGCAGGCCCAACTGTTTGGATCTCACTCTTACTCCCTGGATGCCTGTTCTGGAGACCCCAACTACCTACAGAATGTGGGAGCCAAGCAATACAGAATATAATCTAGACTCTAAAATCGCACACACTACAGGCCTGCATCAGGAGTTCCTGCCGGGAGAGTTGCAACCCCTTCCTAAGCAGGCAAATGGGCACCCCCGCTCCCGATATTCACTCAGCCTTCCAGACACAATTAGATTAAGTTTTCATGTGGAGGGAGGAATGTCTCTGGCCTGCCCTGGTCCAGCTGGTCCTAGGAATGTGCTGGGAAGGAAACCGAGACAGGTCTGAGCAAAGCTGTTACCTGATAGGTGGGAACAGGTCCTCGCTCTGGGAGATAGCTTTCCTCTGGAACTGTTTATCCCAGAGTTTATGGCATGTCTGTGGGGGTCCAGCTGTTCTGGGAGGCGGGGGGCGGGGGAGGAGAAGCAATAACTGCCTTGTACTGTTCAGGCCTACCTTCCCCAGCAGGGCCTGGGTGGAGGCATCTCCGGCTCCAACTCTCTGATTCTCGCAAGGTTTGTTTTCCCTCTTCGGCAGACTGTGTGGGAGCTTCTGAGACCAGAAGCACCTCAAAATAGAAAGTCCCTGCCCCTCTGCAGTTCTCACACCCAGGCCTGGCATCTTGGCAGACTGAACCCCATTTCCTCTCATCTCCCCATGTAGGGCTTGAGCCCTTGTGAGCGTGAGTTTCCTCTGTTTGCATGCCACTTGGGGGGGTCACCTCCTTGGCTGTTTCCCCGTTCCCTGTGCCCAAGCCACACCCAAAGCTGCCCTGCCCATAACAGAGCCGCCATAGGCTGACAGGGTTCTCAGGGGAGGCTGCATACTTTCCCTTAGCCCAGTCCCATCTCCAGTCTGCAGGGTAGAAGTGGGGCTCTACTCAGCAAGGAGGGTAGAGTGTGAACGTGTTCAGAAAAGAGTCAGGGGAGCCCATGTGCGGGTAGACTCAGAGAAGGATGACATGAACAGTCTCCACTTGCTTCTGCCCTTCCCCTCCCCAGGACTGCAGGAACACAGGCAGGCCTGCCCATGCAGCTGTTCCAGTCCAGCTGTCCTTGCCCAGCTGCTTGGTGATGGCTCCCTGCATCCCATGGGACCCGTCGGGCCTTGGGGAGGAGGGGGAGGCCAACTTCCTGCCTTTCTGAATCCTCTAGCTCCCAGGGAGTTGGGGAGTTTTGCTGTGGGGGGGGCATGGTGCCTCACACTGGAAGTGTGGCTTGTGTTATTCAGGGGGACCATTATGAACACTAGGAAACAACCTGGGCATTCCAGGGTAGACTACCAGCCATGTGCTTCATGGACTAGGGGTTTCAATGCAGCATCATGGGGATTTTTTAATGATTTTCCTGGGACTGGGCCTATAGCCCTCCCCCTTCCCACAGAGTCTGAAAATGCTACTTACACATGAATTTTCGGAAGGAACATATAACCCCCAAATATGAATAGGTAGTGATCAATAGTATAGATTCCTATGAGACATGTAAGATTGTGTGATTTTGTGTTTTGGCGAATGCTGTTTTGCAGAGATTATGCAAACCCTCCTCCTGGCATGATCAGTTTTGCTACAAAGCACACACAAGAAGCAGCTATTTAAGATGGTGGCAGTTGCTATGGGGCTACGGGAGTAAGAGGCCATAGCTGACATTTGTGTTTCTCTGTGTTTGCTGGATGTTTTGTGATATATATTTATTCCCTTTGTGGATAAGCCAAGGCCCTTCCAGCCTCAGCATCCGAGAATCCCCAGCCTTGGTCCTGGAAAGGCACACCAAACTGGGGAGCTAGCCTAGGCTCACCAAGCTGGGGAGCTAGCACTAGGTCTCACTCGGATTACTAATTTCTCGGCCTTGTCACTTCTGCTAGTGTCTCCCCAGGTGAGTTCTAGAGCCTGGACCAGAGACTCATACTCTCCAGCTGTGTGACTTTGGGCTAGGCATCCGGCCTCTCCGTCTCTCTGCACAGTGTAAAGCAGGCACAGTTCTAGCTGCAACCTTGTGAGTGGGCTGAGGTGACTGGGTCTAGGATTGGTGACAGTGGCTCTCTGCCCTGCTGTGCCCTCCACCGGTCCATAGATGGCCTCTGTCACCTGTTTCCCTTCCCTCTCTCTCCAAGGAGCTCCACGACCTGCAGGATGGGGGCAGCCTGCATCAAAGTCACCAAGTACTTCCTCTTCCTCTTCAACTTGCTGTTCTTTGTAAGTATATGTCTCCCAGGATACCCAGCCCTCTCAAGGCCTTGGACTCTGGCCAGGTATTAGGTGGGATGTAGCTTGTGGGTCCCAGGACACTGTCCCTAAGAGAACTGGTGATGGTGGAATAGAGTCACCTCTCCAGGTAGGTTCCCTGATGAAGCAAAGGTTCCTGTCCAGAGCCCTCTGCCTGGGCTGGAGGTGGACACATCCTCTCCCTCTAAGGCAGAGTGGAAGAAGAAAGTCCCTTAGGCTCTCTGGGTTGTTCTTCTCTTTGCCCCACCCCTCACCTGTTGCCTATTACAGCTCCAGCTGAACAGGTTCCCAACAGCTACCTTGAACTCTCAGAGGCCACAGGGACATCCTTTCCACACACTCCCCCACAACAAAATCCCCCACAACAAAATCCCCCACTACAAAATCCCCCACTACAGCCCCTCCCAGATGTGAGCTCTGTGGCACATCTGGAGCTGGTTTTCTTGGGGCCCCAGGTTTCCCCTCTGGCCTGGCACCAACAGTCCTGCCTTGGTGTTGCCAGACCCGTGGTGTGCACATGTGTGTGTGAGTGGGTGCACATGGGTGTTGGCTTGTGTGTGGTTGGAGTGTGAGCATCCCAGCTCACACTCTGGAGTGTTACTGCAGTTGTGGCTTTTCCACACTGGTTCACCCTACGTAGTTGTGAGACACAGATTACATAAAGCAGGTACTTGCCGCAACTGGGTCTTATGTTTTATAGTCTAGAACCCCACTTGTGTTGGGGTTTCTCTGAAGTACGAACGAGTTACTTATAGGGGAAATTTCATATTATAAGCACAAGGATTAGTGAAACTTTGGAATATTCACAAAGAATCATTCTTCAAAACTTTATCCCAGTACATGGTACTTATAAAAGTGCCCCTGGTACACATTCATGCATGTATGCATGTATGCACACAAGTATGCATACACAAGTGGGCATGCTCGACCATAGGTTCCACTAGGTCAGGCTGAACAGGCCAGCTGGCCCTACTAGGCCTCAGGTCCTGCAATTAGGGCATTGGTCACAGAAATCACCGTGTTGGGCACACAGAGCATGGGTACTGCCCTTCCCAGCCTGGCAGAGGATCTAGGGAACAACTGCATAGGCAGACAGAGCAGGTGGTATTACAGACACTGGCCAAGACCCAGGTGAGAGGGACTACAAGGTAAGGCCAGCATGATAGTGCTGTATCTCAGGCCTTGGAAACTAGAGAAAGGAGTCAATGTTCATGTTTGGTGAGGCGCAGGACCTGGGATGAAGGAAACAGATTTTTTTCTCTTTCTGTCTTCTGTGCAGTTTGGGAGATACAATGGGAAAGGTCCATGCGCTAGTAGAAAAGGAGAGAAGGCTGGATGGCTTGGCCTGGGTCTCTCCTCTGTGCTGCTCTAGGCTGACACATGGAGCCAGAGGCCAGAGAGCTGGCTTGGTAGGTGCTAACTGGCTATGTATGGGCCTAGGTGCTCATCTAGCAGACAGGGGAGGGAGGTGGAGACAGCACCTATCCATTCCTTCCCCGTCACTCCTCCAGCACAGGGCCAGAGATTATGAATTTGTGACTTCTACTCAGGACAGTTCAAAAATATCTTCAAAATGCTATATTCTTGGGGCTGGAGAGATGGCTCAGTGGTTAAGAGCACTGGCTGCTCTTCTAGAGGTCCTGAGTTCAATTCCCAGCAACCACATGGTGGCTTACAACCACCTGTAATGAGATCTGGCGCCCTCATCTGGCACGAAGGCAAAACACTGTATATAATAAATAAATAAATCTTTTTTAAAAATGCTATATTCTTACTGAGCATGTGCAGACTACTCTCACTCACTGGTCCAAGGACATTGCAATTTGGCCACTGTGTGTATAGCATTTCCCATGAGTGTCAAGTGTCATAGGTCATATAGAGCTGATTTAAAGCATGGGGTAAAGTTGGGGTTGCTGCTTGGTTGGTAGAGTACTAGGTACTAACCTCAAAGGACCAGGCCAAAAGGAAAGGAAAGGTGAGCCAGGCTGTGGTCACATGTGGCTGGGGACAGAGGGTCCCTAACTGAATCAAAAGCTTAGTTTCTGGCTGCCTTGCTTTTCTAGCATGATCTGCCTACCGCTGCCTCCTCGTGCTGGATTGCAGCATGCACGCACAGCATGTTCAGCATGCACAGATACTTATGTGGGTGCTGGGGATTTGAACTCAGGTCCTCGCGGGTCTTCTCAGGTCATTGCAGAGCAAGCTCACTGAATTATCTTCCCAACCCCTCAGGAGGTTTTTCTAGTAAGAGATCAAAGGAAGTCATAAACTAACGCTCATTAAAAAAAAGGGAACTTCAAGGATTTTTGTTTCTTTTATTTAATGATACAAAACCCAAACTCTGGCTTGATCTATGTTCATACTTTTCTAGAATGTTTACAACCCTACGGACTGACGATCTAGACTAACAGCTGTGGTCACTATGTGGAGCATGCTATATTAGGATGGGGTGCTTGTTTGCTTTATGATAAACACTATGAGCAAAAGCAATGTCACGGGAGAGGGTTATTTCTCCTTATACTTCTAGGCCACAGACCATCTTTGAGGCAATTAAGGGCACACACTCAAGGTAAGAATCTGAAACAGGCCAGACAGTGGTGGTGCACACCTTTAATCCCAGCACTTGGGTGGCAGAAGCAGGCAGATCTCTGTGAGTGCAAGACCAACCTGGTCTACAGAAGGAGTTCCAAAATAGCAACACTACATGGAGAAACACTTTCTTGAACCCCCCCCCCAAAAAAAACCCTAAAATAGAAACCATAGAGGAAGGCTGCTTGCTGGCTCACTCACAAGATCATGCTCAGCGAGCTTTCTTATACACTGACTGGAGAATGGTGCTGCCCACAGTGGGCAGAGCTCTCCTGCATCAGTTAATGACCAAGCCCCACACATGCGCCCACAGGCCAATTTGATCTAGACAAATCCTCCAGTGGAGATTTCCTTTCAGTTGACTCTAGGCTGTCAAGTTGCTAACTAGGGCAGATGGTCAAGCTTCATTCCAACCCATTTCTTCCTTTACGCTCTGAAACATCTTCTCTAAGTTGTTTGAGGTAGACTCACAGGAAGGCCATGGTGCCCAAGCTCAGCCTGCCTTTCATCCAGTCAGGTTTGGTATTCAGGGCTCCCGTAATAGAACTTCAAGGGTGCTGATTGGGGAGTAGGCAGGGCCAGCTGACAGGAAGTGAGCTCCAAGAACATTTCAAAGACATTGGTAGAAACATCTGGTGGGTGGGTCACAGCAAACCGGGGGTGGGAGGATCTCTGTTGTGGCTTCTGATGCTACCTGATGACACTCTTAGTGCTCGAGTTGGTAGAAGTTAGTGCTTATGTGTTCCAAAGAGATTTCCATAAAAGCCACAAGAATGTTAGATCACACACAAGGTGTGCCATAAATGGCTGTTCAGAGGACTGAAGACAGCAGAGCTATTTGCTCTCAGCCTGCCACATTCCAGCTGCCCACAGCTGCAGTTCTTCTCCCTTGGAGGCACTTTCACTGCATGTGGCATTTTCTTCTGGAAACTTCAGTTCATGGGAAGAAGGGCATCAGTGGGGACACTGTGTGTGTGCGCGCGCGCGTGTGTGTGTGTGTGTGTCTATGGCAGATACCCTGGACATTCTCAGGATGGAGGAAACCCTATGTATCCTCCTACCCTTCCCTCCATTGCTTGGGCCTCAGGGGCAGCTTTCTGACTACCTTTCTGGGCTTCCGTTGACTGCCCCTCTCCTTGCAGATCCTGGGCGCCGTGATCCTGGGCTTTGGGGTGTGGATCCTCGCAGACAAGAACAGCTTCATTTCTGTCCTGCGTAAGACACCCCCTGCCGCACAGACAGCCTGCCCTTGAGGGGAGGGACATGCATGCACAGCTGCTCTTAGGGACATGGCCAGCTCCTGTTACTGACTACTGCACAGGGGACCCTTGCCAGGGTTCCAGGACAAATTCCCACTCACAAACAGAGCCCCCATTGTCTGCAGATCCCTGGGTGACTGGGCTGGGGGTGGAGGAACTCATTTTCGCCACCCTTAGGAAAGCCTCCCTCTGTCCCTGTGTTTGGCTGCACAGTGAAACGTGGGCTGTAGTCGGCCCTCTCCTCAGAGGACCACTGGAAAGAGCCAGGAGTGGCAGGCAGTTGGGTGCACACAGGGTCCAATCCCAATAATCCTGTTCTGTTCCCACTGAATGAATGAAGGAAAAGAGCCATTAGGACACTGAAGTTCACACAACTCCTGATTTGTAAGACCCAACCCCGCGAGTTCTGGTCCTGAATGCAGCCCAGGGTGGGGTGAGCCTCCATGCAAGGTCCCTCCTGTTCTTCAGAGGATCTAATGCCTGACCTCTTTGCCTCCTCCCTTAGGAGGCCCTCATGACTGGCTGTGTTGGCCTGTCCCAGTTCTGGGTGGGGAGGGGTGGAGTCTGCCAGGAGCTCTCTGTGCCAGCCATTTCCCAGTGAGTGGCAGGCCCTGGCTCTCTTCACTTTCAGCCGCTGTCCCAAGCAGCTGGATTGAACTTTGGCCAATCTGACAGCTGTTTGGTTTAAAGAAGACAGAACCTGGCTGGGACATAGACAGGAGGGTCTATACCTTTTGCCAGGTTCCCAGGGCCAGGCCATCCTCCAGGAGGTGGAAAGTGGGGGTGATCCTGTCGTGAGCTGTCAGTGTCCGGGTTAGGGTTGGGTGGGGTTTCTGTGCCCACCCTCACACTCCAATCCACAGAGAATCAGTCTGGCTTAATGGGTCCAGCCCACACCTGGTAGGCATTGTGCCAGGGTGCAAAGTCTGCAGGCCATCTCATTCCTGCCTGCATTCTGCCCTTTGTGATCAAGCTTCTGACTCTCCATAGCTCTGTAAATTCCAGGCCCAGGTTGCACCCATCACACACCCACCTACTGCTATTCTGTGTTACAATCTCTAGGGGCTCAAAGGCAGCCAGGGCCCAGACACACTGATCTGTGAGGCTGGGGCAGGCGACTGTTGTGCTCTCTAGACCAGTGTGGGCTATAGGGTAAAGCCTTATTTCAAAAAAACAAAACAAAAATCAAGGTCAAAATACAAAGAAAAGAAACCGTGATCTAGGAGCCCAGGCACTTGGGGTCACAGAGGCTCTTAGAGGGCCTGTTTAGGAGGGAGTATCAAAATGGGATGTAGGGCTCCTGACTTACTGTATGACATAGCCGTCCTTTACCTAGCCCCCCCCCAGTTGTGAGTCCCTACTGCTGGGCTCCATTCCGCCCCCCCCATCATCCCCTTTTACAGAAGAAAAAAGAACAGGAGGAGGGATAACCTGCCTGAGGGCACACAGATAGAGGTAAGGGGATGGGGACGACAGCCGTGCCCTGGCCCTTGCACCATGTGACTGCCGTGTCCCTCAAGGTGGCATCTTCAGAAGAGAAAGCAGGCAGCCATGGTTAAGAGGAAACCCTGGATCTGGGCCAGTGGGTGGGGTTCAGTTGTCACAGGTCTGCTGTGTGGTTTCTTCCTCTGCACTGCTTCACCTACAAAACAGGAATGGCAGCAATGGACCTCTTGAGATTGTAGACCTTAGAATCTCATTTCTAAAGTGGGATGTGGAGATAACGCACCTGTTATCTCAACACTTGGGGGTTGGAGGCAGGAAGATCAGAAGTTGAGGACTATCCTCTGCTACAGGGAAAGTTCAAGGCCAGCCTGAGCTATGTGAGACCCTGTCTCAAACAAGCATAGCAAAAAGGCTGTCTCGTTTCCATGTGAAGCCGTTAGGATGGCTTTGAGTGGTTGAGTAAGACGTTTAATCCCTTTTACCATGAGACACTGCCCAAAGTCCCATTTCCCAGAGGAGGAAGGAGGAAGTGGCTTGCCACCAATCGTGTGGTGGCTGTCAGAGACTGGTCACCTGAATGGCTGCCCAGTCCCTTCAGTTTGTATGGCCTGCTCTCTGTCCCCCTAGTCCCCTGCTGGCTGAGTCACACTCATTCTCTCGCTGTACACAGGGCAAGGGCATTTGTCAGTTGCCAAGTCAGCTGCTCAGATTCAGCCAGACAGACTGAGTGGAGACAACAGGTCTTGGGGTGTCACAGGGCTGGCTCCTCCCTGTACCTCAGCTTTCCTGAGTCTTAGGGAAGCTCCTAGGGAGACCGGGGTGTGACTTCTACCTCCCCAGACAGTGCTGGCGTTTAGTCCAAGGGCCTTGCTCTGCATGGTCTGGTGCCTGGCACCCTTTTTGTCCCAACCAATCTGTCTTCTGGAAGCCAGACTGGGGAGCTGATGGCCTCTCCCCATCTCTGTGACCAAAGAATGTGAGGCCAATGTGGGGAGCTCCACCCCAGGAGACTTCCCCAAGCATCTTGGAGGCTCGGAGGGGAACTGCAGAGAAGCTGGCCCAGGGCCACGGTGGCAAGGAGGGTGGCCTGGGTTTCCCTGTGTCCTGGAATATTACCTAAGTTCATGGGGCCTTCTGCTACCCACCCCAAGCTGTGTCTATGTCCAGGGACATTGCTCACTCCATCCTGCTCTGCAGGCAGCACCTTGATGAGCAAATAGTAAGAATGACAAAGCAGGTCTGTGTCACCCTGCTGGCGGGCCTGAATTGTCCCTGACTATGCCTCACCCCTAGGGGACCATGTGAAGGATTCCTTCTCTCCAGCAAATCTCAGTCCCAGGGCCCTGCAGGAATCTGGGTCTCAGAGGTTCCTCTAGTCAGCATGGTGGCATGCCAGTGCTCAGAGGCAGGATAATCAGAGGTTAAGCCTAGGCTGTAGCAAGACCTTGTCTCAAACAGAAAAACAAAACAAAAAAGATTTCCCCTGTTGTGCTAGGCATGGTGGCACCCCTTTAATCCCAGCAGAGGCAGAGGCAGAGGCAGAGGCAGCCTGATCTACATGGTGAGTTCTAAGACAGACAGAGCTGCATAGATTCTATCTCAAAAACAAAACAAAACAAAAATCCAAACAATAACAACAAACAAATAAAATGCAAAGACTTACCCTCTATCCTGACCACAGGCCCCACTTTCCTTTATGAGGTCTGCCCAGCTCCCCAGTGCCATTCCCTGGTGGGTCCCCATTTCCCATACAGGCCCAGCTTTCCCAGACATGCCAAACTCCCCGCCCTCACCTCTGCACCTCCTTTGGCTTTGGCTACCCACAAAGCATACTGGACCCCTGTACCAGCTGACATCTTCCAACCCTCCAGCCTCTCCCTGCACCATGGTCCTGACAGTATGGACACCTGCAGGTCTTCAGGGCCTTCAACAGGACCTTTGTGTTGTCTGCTCCTGACTCATATGTTCCTCCAAATGTCAGCTTGCCGTGCGGGGCCTCCCAGGAAATGCAACCCCAACCCCACCTTTCTGCTTCCTGAGTCTCCGTGTTCAGGGAAAATCAGGCGTGAGGTGTAGTGAGCAATAGGAGGAAAAGTAACCTTGGGCTGGATGAGCGCGGAGCGGAGTGCACAGGACCGGGAGAGGTGGGAACATGGCTGCCCCAACCCAGCTCCTGAGAATCAGGCAGTAGCCCTGGGCTCAGGCTGCCTTTGCCCTGTGGCTCATGGCTCACTGGGTGGATGCCCTTCTCCTTTAGAAACCTCATCCAGCTCGCTGCAGGTCGGGGCCTATGTCTTCATTGGTGTGGGCGCCATTACCATGCTCATGGGGCTCCTGGGCTGTATTGGTGCTGTCAATGAGGTCCGCTGCCTTCTAGGGCTGGTGAGTAGGCCCCTGAGCCTGTGGGGCCCAGATCCCCCAGTTGGGAGTTCTTCCTGGGATGGGGACGACATCCCTGGGTCCATAGTTAACTCTGTACCTCTTTGTCCCCAGTACTTCGTATTCCTTCTGCTGATCCTCATTGCGCAGGTGACTGTAGGGGTCCTCTTCTACTTCAATGCTGACAAGGTGAGCATCCATCCCACTTCCAGTGGGTGAGGCCCACTGAGGCAGGTACCTTGGGTATGGGGTGGATAGGAAGCCACTCAGTTGACCAACAGCCCAGGAGGTCATAGACAACCCTCTGCACAAGGACACTGTCCCCCTCTAGGGGACCAAGACTGTGACAGCAGCCAGGCAGAACACTAGGGTTGGCCTTGGCAGGGCCTCTGTCCCTATGAGACCCCTTGGTGGCACTTGTAATTGAATGTGGGACAGTGGGGGGGGGGGATCAGAGCCTGTGATGGAATCTCAGATTGCTGTGTGGCCTTAGACTCTCTGTACCTGCCTTACCCTCAGTAAGCAAGGACTGGTGATGTGCCGATTCCAGGACCCCACGGGAGCGGGTGGGGCGGGGGGCCACTGGCACATGCGAGCTTTTGTCACTAAGGCACTTTCTTTTGCCTGCTACAAATGAGGCCAGGGAGGAGTCTGTTAATGTAGACGTTAGTCCTTCATAAGCAGAGAAATGTTTGGCTCTCAGGATGGAAAGTCAGACTTACTATAGCTTAAGCCCAAAGAACATTTGTGCTGAGGTCTCCGAAACTCTCATTTAGAAGCCCAGAGACTGACTGGTTGGGACGGATGTTCTCAAGAATGAAACCTCATGGTCACAAGGTGAATGCCACAGCACTGGGCACAGCATTTTCCCTGCTGTGACAGGAAAAAGAGAGGGCAATGCCAGCCAAGGCCATGGCTTTTCTCAGATCCTGCACTGGATCGCAAATGCACCTGGGAAAGTTAGCTTGAAGCTTGAAGCCTGGCTGTTGGGAATCATGACTGCCCAGTGTTCAGGTCTGGGCACCTGCTGGAACCATCCAAAAGTTTCCATGGTGACAGGTGGAAAAACGAATGCTTTTTATTGAGACAGGGTCTTACTGTGCAAACCAGCCTGACCCAGAACTCAGAGATTCATCTGCCTCTGCCTCCTGAATGCTGCTATTAAACACATGCACCATCATGTCTAGAGAAGCGGATACTGAGGGAAAACACTGGCCAGTCACCAGGACCCCAGCATTTCTGTGGCTGGGTCAACACAGGCCACAAGCCAAGCTCAGTGCTGACCTTCTTACACACCCATGCTGTCACTAGTCATCAGCCAGGTCATGTGAGATGCAGGGTCCTACCAGTGGAGAAATCAGAGAGGCCCAGGCTCTCTGACTCAGTTCAGAGGCCCCACTGGGGCCCAGCTGAGCCCTGAGACCTCCCTCTCACCCTGCCGTGCAGTCCGGGCAAGGGTTTCCTGTGTGGCTGTAGGTCCCTCTTGGAAGCTGAGAACATTGGTCCAGCATTCAGCTTTGCAGAACTGAGAAGGAGCCTGGTGCTGTACACACACACACACACACACACACACACACACACAGAGAGAGAGAGAGAGAGAGAGAGAGAGAGAGAGAGAGAGAGAGAGAGAGAGAGAGTTTGTCATTTGGTCATTTCTTAAAAGTGTGCAGGAGATCAGAGAGGGGATCATTTTCAGATGCAGGAGCTGAAGCACAGAGAGGTTAGCAGCTTACCCATGTTCACACAAGTAGTGAGCAGCAGAGGCAGGGGGAAATCCAGGCATTCTGGTTTCAGTGATCATGCTGATAAAATAGTCACCACAGTGGTTCCTTATCTCAGTTAGCTTTTGTTTATAATCCACCCCCAGCCTGTTCACCAGGTGAGCTGCGCATAGGGTTCCCAGCATGGGCAATCAAAATGAGAGAGAAGCCGGGTGGTGGTGGCGTATGCCTCAATTCCAGCACTTGGGAGGCAGAGGCAGGTGGATCTCTGTGAGTTCGAGGCCAGCCTGGTCTACAGAGCGAGTTCCAGGACAGCCAGGGCCACATAGAGAAACCCTGTCTCAAAAACAAATGAAAGAGAAGAGAGCATGTGCCAAGAACAGAGCTGCTGTTCTGAGTCTGGACAGCTGAGAGCTAACCTGAGCCCTGAGCCTCCAGGTGGCCAAGACAAAGAGGAAATGGTAGGGTGACTAGATGAAGGAAGCTCGCTTGGATGTCAGACAGGAAGCCTGTGGTTAGAGAAGGGAAACTCCGTACCCAGTAGGCTGTAGGGTCAGGTACTCATTCCTACCTTGTGTGGCTTTTTTGGGGCCCAGTCAGGGTATACTGCAATGTAATTAAGTAGGAAGCTGGTGGCCTCTGCAGGGAGCCTGAGCCACCTCCACCCTCACCCCTAGGGGAGCCACCATCTCATGGTGATGTCAGCAGCACCCTCTGAGGGGACATCAACCCCAGGTCAGGGGCCAAGCTTCAGATTTACAAACATTTCCCATCCAAGAAACAGAGGTTCACAGAGCCAACGTGAATTTGGCCATAGTCACACACTTAGCAGCCTCAGAATGACTTCCCCAGGATCCTTCTGCCTGATGACCAGCTTCTGTGTTAAAAGTCCAGGAACCCACCTCCGGGTGCCTCCAGTCCTGGCTCAGGGCTGGCTGAAGAGTTGGGCCTTCGCTCTTTCCAACGCTGTGTGCCCCACAACTCTTCCTATGCCACCTCAGTCTCCACACCTCACTCTTTCATGCACACAGCGGGGATCCCCTGAGCTGGATGACGTTCTGCCCATGCACCCCTGAGTTGGAAGGAACATAATTTCCACTCTTGGCACATTGTAAATATCAGTAGGAGACTAAACATCCCTTGGTGATGTTTATTCCTGAAGATGGCACAGCTGGGGAGGTGGGGAAGGGTTTCTCAGAGCAGAGGAAGAAGCCTTCTAGAAGATGGGCTGGCCTCTCCTCAAGAGTGCATCAGAACCTGGTTCCAAGACTCCGGGTGGGAAGTCCCCCAGCCTCGTTCTGCCTCAACTTCCTCTTCTGTGGAGTGATGTTTCAGACCACTCTCCCTTGGGTGTGTCTCTGCCAGAAATGTCCTCTGAGACAGCAGCTGCAGCCACTCAGTGGCAGTGTGGTTCATGAGCAGGACATCAGGATAGCTGGTGTCCCTGGGGAAGTCAGTGGGTTCACTTGTGCTAACGTCCCAGATCCTTCTGGGCTGTGAATGTCACCAACCCTGTCTGGTTGTTCGGAGACTGGGTTTCATATCCTCCAGGCTAGCTTCAGAGCTACTTTGTCCCCAAGGATAACTTTGAACTTGCGATACTTCTCTCTGCCCCTCCCAGTGCCAGGAGTACAGTCACATACCCCACTTCCTCCCTCCCGCCTCTACCCCCCCCAGGGCTTTGTGCATGCTCAGAAAGCACTTAGCCACCAAGTCACACCTCCAGTCTCCCCAGCCCCTCTATAAGATTTGGATGCTTCAAGATCTCCCAGTGCTGTGTGGACAGTGGTCAGGGCTCTTGGCTGGCCAGTGGACGTCATGGCATCACTGACTTGGAGACTGCTAGGCCTGGTAAGGGCTCACAGATAGCAGCTACGCCCACTGTGGTCAACATTAGGATAAGCCAGGCTGGATGAGCAAGACTTAGGGTAAAGTCACAGGAACTTAGGGTGCAGTCATCATCCATTGGCTGTTGGCTGCTATGTAATCACCCAGCCAGTGTGTTAGAAGCAGGGCCCAGGGCTGGCATTCGGGGGCCTGCTCCTTGGAAAGTTCTGATGCTGGTTGCTGTGTGACTTGGGTGAAGTTACACACACCCTCTGAGCTGTGTAAGCCTGGGATTCTGCTGATCCTCCCTAGGGCAGTAGAGAGTGAGAAGGCCAGAGAAGAAAGGACGTCTTCCTGTTTCCCTGTGACAGGCTGGTTTGGCTGCAAAATGACAGCCACACAATAGCTTCCCATTAACATGTACAGAGGTGTCAAGAACCCAGGTTGGGTTGGAGTGCAGAGCCTGGAGCTAGAACTCTAGGAGAAAAGGTTCACGTGGGTGTAGGGTGAGGCCAGATTGTTCCAGAGAGGGTGTTAGGTGAGCTGAACCCCTCCCAGCTCCAAGAAGCCTAAAGTTACGGGTGTGCTCACACCTGTGTGGCAGAAGTGTTAGAGACAAAACCTTCTCTGTGTTCCAGTCACAGGACAGGTGGACCTTTTCTTCCCAGCTGTGAAGGGAGAAGGCAGCTGGCTGCTGGTTGCCCAGGGTCAGAGAGACATGGGTGAAGTCTCTCAAGTGAGCCCTGATCCCTGGAGTCTCACTCTGCACAGGGACCCAGGTTTTCTGTCAGCTTATGGTGATGGGGGGCATGACACACTCCTAGAGACTGTGGCTTGCACCGGGTGGTCACTAGCGGGGGCATGACACACTCCTAGAGACTGTGGCTTGCACCGGGTGGTCACTAGAGGTGACGATTCTGTCTCCTGGCCCAAGCGAAGGGCCTCATTCCTAGAGGGACGCCAGACAACTTCTTCAGTAAGACCCTGGGAAGCGGGGCTATGTCAACACATTCGAAGAGACTGTACAGTGTCCCATACAACCTGGAGAGTGACCACGGGGAGGGCACCAGTGGTCTTTGGCCCAGGAAAGGACTTACTTGATCCTGTGTGGTTTAAACTAGGACTTAAGGGGACCAATGCAGTGAGACAGTGGGGGACTGATAAAGTGTGGCGAGCTGCTTGCTGAGAGATTCCCAACCTGTGGCATGCTTTTGTAGGGCACTGCACTCTCCGTGACAGAAAGCATTTAAGCAGAGGGCAGGAAGGCCCAGGAAGGAATCTTAAGTGGGGTGCTGTGCTGTACTTGAAGGTTCTCCGCCATTCAGATGGTGGCAGCACTCTACCTGGAAAGAAAACAGCACAGCCTTGGTGTGGAGAGGGGGGATGAGCTAGGTGGGGTGTCCAGGTGGGAGCTGCCTAGATCTGGGTTACAGAGTCTGCTGCAGGCTGGCTGTGTGACCCAGGAGTCTTGGGTTCTCATTAGGAAGAACAATTTGACAAGTTGGAGAGGATGGCGACACCTGGGGGGTTGACACCATCCCGGGGACTGACCAAGAGGACATGAATCTCGGCTCCAAAGCTGTGATAGCACTCAGTCTCTCACTATTGTTGGCTGTCTCCTCTGTTGGTCCTCCCCTGAGGTGGCTTGTCCCTGAGGAAGCCTCTCAATCCACTGGGGCACAAGAGGTGCACACACATGTCTGTACAGCCCAGGTGACACCCTAGGTCTCCAAACCCAGCTGTGTCAGCCACATCCTGGACTACAGGATGCTGGGTGACTTCCACGGAAATCACCAACATGGTGGGAGTCCCCCAAGGCCTCTCTCACCTTCGGCTATCTGTGACAGTTGCAGAGGAGATAGGGAAGTCCAGCCATCCTGGCAACCATTCTGGGAAAGTACAGAGCCCATGGCATAAAAGGGAGGCCTGCTGCGGGGAGGGTGTGGGAGCGGTTGGGAGGTGGCTTTCAAAGCCTGGGGTTATATCTCCTTACCGGAGAATAGAGGTGAGGTCCAGGTGGTCAGGCCAGGCAGACTCAAGGCCTGGAGGCAGACAGCCCAGCTGCGGGGCACACAAACCACAGGAGAGTCTCTGGAAGTAGCTAAAGTTTTTCTGACCAGCATGTGGTTGAATGCTGAGGGAGCTTTGTGGGTTTGTGAGCTTTGTGGAAATCTGGGTTCAGGGAGAGAACAAGCCCACATCCAAAATTCAGTTCTTGCCTATGAGATATGTGACTTGGCTAAGTTCACGTACCTCTCTGGGCCTGTGGTGAGGGAACGGGATGGTTCCTGGGCCGGGCCTGGTGGAAGGGTCAGGGAGTAGCTCAGTAACTGTGTTCTGTCAGTCGGCCCACTGTGGAGCTGCGGGTTGGAAAGATTTGCCAACTGTAGAATTCTATGATGCTGTTTCTTTGCTTTCTCTTTCTTTTTCTGTGGTTTGTTTGCTCGTTTGTCTTTTGAGTCAGGGTTTCATGTAGTCTAGGCTGATCTCAGAGTGGCCTAACCTTGATGACCTTGAGCATCTTACCCTCCTGCTTCCGCCTGGCCTGCTGAGGTCTGGAGAGCTGGGATTACAGATGTGTGCCACCATGCCCAGTTTATGCAATGGTGAAGACTGACCCCAGGTTGACTTAGGCAAGTTATGTTCCAGCTGAGCCTCATCCCCAGCCCATGAGGCTCTTTGAAGCTTATGCTAGGAGCTTGCTGGGAGGGAGGGATGCAAGACCACTGCACTGGTCCCCTGGGTTGAGGAGGGAAGTAGCGAGCAGCCCAGATTGCTGGCGCTGCTGAAGGAGGTGGGCATCCTGGGTGTAGCACTAAAGGCTCCCTTTGGGGAAGAATATATTAAATGCTGACATCAGGAAGAGGGGCAAGTGTGACCTTCCTCACCTCCAAGTGTGATCTTTCTTGGTCCTGCACAGGTAAGCAGGTAATGGTGGCCATCTTGTTCATGCTGTGTAAGGGAAGCCAGCAGGAACTGCTCAGGTGCTTCTTGAGGCCACACCTCCACCTTTGCGGATCTCACCTCGCTCTGGGGCAGAACTTTTGCACTGCAGCTAGCCCCAGAGCGAGGTGAGACCCGAAAGGTCTCCCATGCACTGCTGGCTGTTGCAAGTCCATGGCCAGAGTCTCCTGAAGCCCTCTTCTGCCTCACACCAGAGGGCATTCCTCGGCTGGGCGGGAATATGGACTGTGAAGTCCTAGGGAAGGGAGGGCAACCGCGAAGGGCCAGGCAGCTCTGCAACCCGCCCTTCTAACCGACGTGAGGACTTCAGCTTGTGGTGCTGCTGACTGTGGAGGAGGCTAGCTTGAGTGGCTGGGGCTGAAGCCGGCTTCTGATTGGGGACCCTCAGCTGCCTTCCCGGCACTCCCAGTACTTCCTGGAGAAACTGCAGCCCTCTCCACAAAAGCAAGAAATGGGACATGTTCAGCCTCTGTGAAGACATCTCACTTTGCTCTAGCTGTGGGGCTCCAGCCAGCACCCAGAGCCAGCCCAGGCCCCCACAGCTGAGGCAGGAGTAGGTGAACCTGTGGTGCCAACACACAATCCTACAGGACAAGGAAGGCAGGGACGGGTAACAGAGGGGCAGAGGGAGCGCTGCATTCTGTAGAGCAGGCCCGAGACCTTCTGAGGGCAGGGAAGCCAGCCATGTTCATATACAGGGGAGCAGCATTCTGGGCAGAGGGAACAGCACACACAAAAAGCAAGAGGCCTTGTATATGGAGCACAGTGTGAAGGAGAGGAAACCAGGGCTGGGAAGACCTGAGCAAATGGTGTGGGGCCCTGCAAGTCACTAAGAGGACATTGACATGTGTCCTGAAAGGTGTGGGAGGCCACAGGAGGCTTTTCAGTATGGACAGGAAAGATGAATGGTTAAGGGATAGACCACATGTAGATAAGGTCAGCACTGGCCAAACGGGCACTAGGAATGAGCAGGAAGGTGGTTGAGATGATCTGGAGCCCTGACTGTGACCTGGGGTTGCTGTGGGAAGGAGGTGGCGAGTGTCAGCATGAGCAGCTGCGAGGCTCGGGCTCAAGACCCATCCCTGACCCTCACCTCCCTCTACAGCTGAAACAGGAGGTGGGCAACATGGTGGTGGACATTATTCGGAACTACAAGGTCAATGCCAGCAGCAGCCGTGAGGAGAGCCTGCAGGAGGCTTGGGACTATGTGCAGGCGCAGGTAAGGAGGGCTGGTGGTGACAGGTGGGTGGTGCACATCTGCAGGCTGATGTCTGCACAGAGAGGTTGTGTGGACGGAACACAAGTGCTCCTGGCCCCCAAGCACAGCCTCGGAGACAGCTCCTGGGCTCACGGGCTGACTCTTATTTGTTGGCCCTGGAAAGGTGGTCCCTTCCCGGTGTCACAGAATAAGCGAGGCCTGCCTTTGTCTGCTCAGTGGGAAAGAGCCTGTGAAGCCCACCCCTGGAGGCTCCAGCCTTTCTGTCAGAACTGACAGCTGGTGAGACAACCTAGAATTCAGCTCCTCTGTGCATGCTTGGAGCGCCCCCTTCTGGCTACCACAGATCTGAGCTTGGGTGCACGAGATGGCCCAAAGGATGTCAGAATAGATACTTGTCTCTCCCATTTGATCCACAAAGGGACCCACAGATAGCAGCTTGAGCTTACATCCCAGAAAGGCTTTCTGCCCTCTGAACAAGAGCATTTTGTGCTTTAACACATCAGAATTGATCCTGTCTCCTTTTTCTCTGACAGTCAGGGAGTCAGCGCCAGATCTCAGCTGCTGGTGCTGAGCACTGAGAGGCAGCCCTGGCATTGACTGTCATTGGGCTCTCTGGACCCATTTGTGCACATAATCTGCCTCACCCCATATAGACCTTAGTTTCTATTCTTCATTTGTGGAAGCCTCGGCTCAGCTTGAAGTGGAAGGACTGGGGTTTGAACCCAGCACCTGACCCCATACTCCATGCTCAACCTTTGCAACCTGCCAGGCCTTACACCCCATAAGCTTGTGCCGACTGGTCTTGCCCTTCAACTCATCTCCTTCACCCCATATGCATTTGCTAACTGCTTCCCATTGGGGTCTCTGCTGTATTTGTAGTTTGTGCTACTTCTCAAAAGCCTCTTGAAGTCCCTCGTGATGCATAGCACCCTAAGTTCAGCCCACAGGCTACATTTCCCCAGGGATCAAGCTACACCTCCTCAGAGGGTGTAGAAGTGGCCAGTCTGAGTCTCCCCAGAGGTGGGCTGCTTGGGGTGGGCTGAGTGGTGGACCGAGCAGCCTGTCCCCACTCTGCACAGGTGGAGTGCTGTGGCTGGGTCAGCGTCTACAACTGGACAGAAAACTGGGAAATCCAGAACTCGACAGAGGCCCTTTACCCCTGCTCCTGCGAGAAAGCGCAGGAAGAGGACAACCAGCACATTGTGAAGAAGGGGTTCTGCAGCAACAGCACCCTGGACAAAAACCACCCGGAAGAGTGGCCTGTGTACCAGGAGGTGTGTCGGTGTGGGGCTGGTGGTCAGGAGCGGGCCCTCCCACCTGTTCCCGACATTAGTCGTGCCCAGGCCGCCCTCAGGCGTCTTCCCCTCCTTAGTCACTTCCCTATTTGCTCACACCACCATCTACGTGCATGTGAGGGGTCTGCTCATAATGCAGGAGCCCTGGGCAGGCCTCCTGCTGCGGGGCATGGTGGCTGACATGTAATCTTCCCACAGGGGTGCATGGAGAAGGTGCAGGCGTGGCTGCAGGAGAACCTCGCCATCCTCCTGGGCGTGTGTGTCGGTGTTGCTGTCATTGAGGTCTGTCCCTCCCCAACCCTTGCCCTGGGCTTTGCTTCACATACTCTGCCCTGCTTGCACTGATATCCTGTGGGGTGAGCGGTGCATGGACTTGTAGAGGTGTGGTAACCTCAGCCCATCTAGCTGGGTGACATCCGACAGGGCGCTGCCTGCCTGTCTCGGGTGGTTGTTACTGGAGGCTGGGCTGGCCGTGCTGACGTCCATCTGTCCCCTCCAGCTCCTGGGGCTGCTGCTGTCCATCTGTTTGTGCCGGCACGTCCATTCTGAAGACTACAGCAAGGTCCCCAAGTACTGAGGCTGTAGACGTCCCCTCTGTCCTGTGTCTCTCCACCATCATCAGCCTCCCATGGGGCCCCACTGGCTCTTTCCCCATGGCCTATGCTCCATCCACCACTAAGGCCTCTGGCCCCTCCTGAGCAGGTCGTATCGGGGACTTTCTGGGCCTGGACCCTCCTCCCTGCCTCTCTGCTTCCAGTATGGGGTCCTGGTTGTCCTGTGGCTCTTACTCTTACTGTCTGGGCTCTCTTAACAGATTGACATGACTCCCAGTGTTACTGTACAGGATGGCTGGGTCCCCACCCTTAAGTCATATTGGATTAAATACCAGGGAGGGTGGTTGTAGCACCCATGGATGTCCAAGGGACAGGTCACAGGAAAGGTTATTGACTCCCCCACCCCTACCTTGACAATTTCTTTATGGGTTTTTCACGTTTCTGTGGGAGACAGAGAGAGTAGGCAATTCTTCCCCACACCTTACAGCCCCCACACCCAGCAGCTCAGCAGGGGTGGGGACTGCCCCAGGCAGCCTCTAGTGAGCTCTTCATTGATAAGGGACCCAACTTCCTAGGGACATGGGTCCCTCAGGTCTGGCACAGGACCCTGAGTTGTCTGTGGACCAGAAAAGAGGAGCTGGACTGGTGTTTCTTGGCAGCTGTTCCCTGTCCCCTGGGCTAAGGGTGGTTGAGGCTGTGCCTTGCAGGGTTGGGAAGGGGTCTCCATGTGCTCAGCTCTGAAATCAGCTATTAAATGAGGATTTGTGACAACACAGCCTGAAGTGGTGGCGTCCTAAATTAGGGGATGGAGAGGAGACAGACATGGAGAAAGCATGATATGGGGTTCCTGTGTTCACCTTGACTGGTCTTCCTCCTCAGAGGCCTGAGTACACGTGCTTGGCAGTGGGTTTGTACAGTACAGCGTGACCTCTTTCTGGAGCATCAGGTTTCCATTAAGCCTCACAGATGAAAACTTTTCATAATAATAATGCAAGTAGGATGTGCGACCCCGGGCCTTTTGAATGGACTGTCCCATACAGCCTCGGCATATTCAACCTGGACAAACTCAGAGCCAGATGGCATGACGAGGAAGCACACACAGGAGCAGATGGGAGGTGGGAGGGGTGGCCAGTGGGCACTTCTTCCACTCAGCTGTGGGCCCAGGAGGACCCGGAATGGCAAGCTCCAGGGGAGGGACCCTGTCCTCCTAGTGAGGGGCTATGCAGGGAGATGCTTCAGCAGGAACCACCAGGGGGCGCTGCTGTCCCATTTTAAGAGCCCAGGGACCCAAAGGCTCCTGTTAACTGCTGACACTTGGCCTGCCCCAAATCTGGGATTCCCTCAGCCAGTGGAAACACTCAGGACAATGCAGACTCCAGGGCTCAAGATCCTGTGAGCTGCAGAGCTGGAGGGGGACAAGGAATCTGCATTGCAATCCAGGAAGTGACTCCTGAGTTGAGCTGACTTGATTTAGATTAAGTCGGACTGGGAGACTGAGCCACTGGTGAGCCAAAGAGGAAGGAGTGGGCAGGGCTCGGCTGGAGAGCCTGGTCAGAGACTTTCTGTGGTCAGAGTCCATCTGGGTAAACTCACGGTCAGACCCAGTTTCCCTCTATACCAGGCTAGAGGCTCAGGAAGCTGAGCTCCCTGGGGACTTGAACCTCTAGGACTCATTTTTGTTGTTGTTGTTGTTGTTGAAGGCAGGGTTTAGCAGGGCAGTGTGGGGCCCTGTCTGAGACCTGGGTGAGCACTTACCATGTTCCAGGGCTAGGGTTTCTGAATGATGCTGGCCCAGCTTTTCCCATTGATGCCCTTCATGCCCCACAGGTGACAAATGACAACATAAAGCTGAGCACAGGGGCACACTTATAACCCCAGCTGAGCA
>PVIU01017904.1:0-40467 GCA_004026605.1 Ondatra zibethicus
AGAAGATCCGGATATTAATCCACAAACATATGAACACCTCATATTTGACAAAGAGGCTAAAATTATACAATGGAAGAATGAAAGCATCTTCAACAAATGGTGCTGGCATAACTGGATGTCAACGTGTAGGAGAATGAAATTAGACCCTTATCTGTCGGCCTAAACAGTCTTTAAGGTTCCTGGATGCATTTGAAGCAGTGTGGGGTCTGAATGTCCTACCTGTTGGGGTGGGGAGAATTCTTGTAATGAATTTCAAAGACGTCATGAACAACCCAAGTATTCGATAACATGATACTGAATAATTAATGATGCTGCCCCACAGTGAATGACTAGATACTCTGAAAATTGGTTGGACGAGGGCACCCACATTCATGGGCAATATCAAGGAGGAAAATTCGATCATGCTTATGACATTAGATAGTTATAAATACTGTAAAACAATACTTGTAGGCATATACATGCTGGTGCAATGATAGGTTGGGGGATGAGCAGGGATGATAAAGACCTCCTCCAAGAGCTTCCCCCGGTCTTGTGCAGTGGCTGGTGGCGGAGAATGGAGCAGAACAGAGTCACGGGCAGATTTCTGAAGTACTAGCGATGCTGAGTGTCTGGATAGAGTAGGGCATCCACCTGGCACATTCTTCATGTCTTGTATCTTTTGAAAGTTATTTTCTCACAACTTTTTGCAATCCGGTTTATAACTTAAGCTAGAGAGAGCACTCATAGCTCCCACATTTATTGATGATGTTGTCTTCCCCCACTAAGCTGTGAGGATGCTCTTCCTTGAAGCTTATGATACCAGTTTTGGAGATGTTTTTACACAAGCGGGAACTCTAACAAGGGATGACTTGAGTGCTGCTGAGAGAGGCAGGGACTGTGAAAGTGGTATTTATCTGACTCTGTGGCCTCCTAAGGGCAAAAGAGCTACCTTTAGTTTTGAGCTGCAAAGCCTTAGACAACTAGCCTAAACCAGGAAGGACCAGGTTGTGACTCAGTAGGCAGGAGCAAGTGTTTGCGTGTGCTTCTCCTGTAGCCTAGGCCGGTGGGTTCTGATAACTCTTCACCTCTTTCAACCAAATCAACTTGCCTCAAGGAGACACTCCTAGGGGACTAAGAAAATAGACTCTTACGCTTCTCTGCAAACTTCCAGAAATCAGTCAATAACAGAGAAAGAGTTTGACATCTCATTTAAAAAAAGAAAGGAAGGAAGGAAGAAAGGAAGAAAACCTTCCCCTGTGTAGCTGAGACACACAGAGAAGAGTGAAGTTGAAGTCCCCAAACTTCAGAGCATTCCTTATAGCTAGTAAAACTTGGCTCCTAATTCCACATCTCATAAACACTTTCAGTAATGTAGCAGGATACAAGATTAACTCAAAAAAATCAGTAGCCCTACTATACACAGATGGGCTGAGAAAGAAATCACAGAAACATTACCCTTCACAAATAGCATAAAATATCTCAGAATAACTCTAACCAAACAAGTGGAAGACATGTATGACAAGAACTTTAAATCTTTGAAGAAAGAAATTGAAGAAGACACCAGAAAGTGGAAAGATCTCCTATGCTCTTGTGTAGGTAGAATTAACATAGTAAAAATGGCAATCTTACCAAAAGCAATCTACAGATTCAATGTAATGCTCACCAAAATCCGAAAATTCTTTACAGACCTCAAAAGAATGGTACTCAACTTCATATGGAAAAAAAAAAAAAAACAGGATAGCCAAAACAATCCTGTACAATAAAGGAACTTCTGGGGGCATCACAATCCCTGACTTCAAACTCTACTACAGAGCTACAGTACTGAAAACAGCCTGGTATTGGCATAAAAACAGACAGGATGACCAATAACACCAAATCGAAGACACAGATATTAATCCACACACATACCAACACTCGATTTTTAACAAAGAAGCAAAAAATATCAAATGGAATAAAGAAAGCATATTCAACAAATGGTGCTGGCATAACTGGATATTAACTTGTAGAAGAATGAAAATAGATCCATATCTATCGCCATGCACGAAACTCAAGTCCAAATGGATCAAAGATCACAACCTAATGCCAGCCACACTGAACCTTATAGAAGAGAAAGTGGGAAGTACACTTGAACACAAGTACAGGAGATCTCCCTAAACATAAACCCAGTAGCACAGACACTGAGAGAAACAATTAATAAACGGAACCTCCTGAAACCAAAATGCTTCTGTAAAGCAAAGGGCACAGTCAACAAGACAAAACAACAGCCTACAGAATGGGAAAAGATCTTCAGCAACCCCACATCAGACAGAGGTTTGATCTCCAAAATATACAAAGAACTCAAGAAATTGGTCATCAAAAGAACAAATAATCCAATTTAAAAAAATGGAGTACAGACCTAAACAGAGAACTCTCAACAGAAGAATCTAAAATGTCTGAAAGACACTTAAGAAAATGCTCAACATTCTTAGTAATCAGAGAAATGCAAATCAAAACAACTCTGAGATTCCATCTTACACTTGTAAGAATGGCCAAGATCAAAAACACTGATGAAACTTATGCTGGAGAGGTTGTGGGGTAAAGGGAACACTCCTTCATTGCTGGTGGAAATACAAACCAGTACAGCCCCTTTGGATATCAGTATGGCAATTTCTCAGAAAATTAGGAAACGACCTTCCTCAAGACCTAGCAATACCACTTTTGGGTATATAGCCAAAGGATGCTCAATTGTACCACAAGGACCATGTTCATAGCAATATTGTTTGTCATAGCCAGAACCTGGAAACAATCTAAATGCCCCTTGACCAAAGAATGGATAAGGAAAATGTGGTACATTTACACAATGGAGTACTACACAGCAGAAAAAAATAACGACATCTTGAAATTTTCAGGCAAATGGATGGAGCTAGAAAACATCATTTTGAATGAGGTAACCCAGACCCAAAAAGACAATTATCACATGTACTCACTCATAAGTGGCTTTTAGACATAAAGCAAAGAAAACCAGCCCACAAATCACAATCCCAGAGAACCCAGACAACAGTGATGACACTAAGAGAGACATACATGGCTCTAATCTACTTGGGGAGTAGAAAAAGACAAGATCTCCTGAGTAAATTGGGAGAATGAGGACAATGGGAGAGGGCTGAAGGGGACGGGAGAAGAAGGGAGGGGAGAAGAGAAAAAGATGGAGTTCATTAAAATCAATTTAAAAAATTTAAAAAAAAGACTTGGCTCGTACTTGATGTCCCACATAAGAGATCACAGAGGGGTCCGAATGGGAAGAGAAGACACTGGATAAAAGCAGTAGATTCAGCTAAGACAAAAAGCATTCTCTCCCCTTGGTGCCAATGTCCAGAGCTCTGTTAGTGGTGAATAGCAATGTGCTTTTGAAATGGACAGCTCTGTGAGGGAGAAGAAGGGGACTGGTCATAGAAACAAAGACAATGCCTTAAGTGAGAAATGTGTCTCTTCCTTCTGATTTGTTGTTAGGAACTCAGCTCATGAATGGGGTAGGGAGACACAGGGCCAGACTAGAAGGCATTTCTCCACGGCTCCATTTATCTTCCCCACTCTGGCAATGTGAAGAAAAGGAAGGAAAACGCAGGCCACACTTAAGTAAGAAAGCATTCCCCCTCCCCCACTCCAAAAGGCTGCAGATATTAATATTTTGTTTGGGAGTATTTTTGTAACTTAAAGTGATTACAATTTAAGAACAAAGACAGGCCTCATATTTGACCAGAAAGCAGACAGGGTTTTATTCTCTTGGGAGGTCCCTAGAGATCCCATCTTCCAGGACTGGTGGGGAATGATGGAGCCAAAGCCATAGCAATGTCATCATCAGGAGTGGAGAGAAGTCAGGGACTCACAAGATGTAACATCTTAAATCTCTAAGTCTGAGCTGGCCCGGCTGAGCTGTGGGACAGGCGTGGATAAGAAGAGTGATACCCTAGGCAGCATCCTGTCTAGCACCTGAGGAAAGGACCTGGGCACATGCAGTACTGAGAAGGAATGAGATCTAGGAAACATGAGTCAGGAACCCAGAGGTCAGCCAAGATGAGCATTTTAGCCTCTGAAAGTGAGTTTGCTCAGGCCTGGACCAGCATGGACTTCCCCAGACTCTGAAGCTGAGGTAAGGTAGCTAGTACTGCTTGCAAGCGAGAATGCCCTAGGAGGGATGCAGGAGAAAGGCAACAAGTGGATTGACTCGAGGCCGGTAGCCTGGGAGCAAGGCAGTCGTGGGATCCTGGGCAGCTCAATGTGCTTCTCTACCCTCCACTTCTTCTGTTTAAAGTGAAAAACATGCATCTTTCAATGAACTCAAAGTGTAAATAATTTTAACTCTTGAATACTGAGAAAATTAGAACCATCCAGGCATAAACCTGCCTACACACATAAGCCTGCCATTCCTTCATCCTCTTTACTGTTTTAGCAGCCCTAATACATACCCCTTCCTGATAACTGAAGTTCTAGACATACCCTTCACCTTGACCATCAAACCCACATGAAACATCCTACCAGACTGCCCCTTGGCTCACCACAAGACAATGTCTCAATGGATTTGAGGACCAAAGTGCCCTACCCCACTGTCTTAATGAAAAAAATACCATGGCCAGCAACCGTTAGAAAGGAAAGCATTTAATTGGGGCTTGCTTACAATTCCAGAGGCTTAGTCTATTGTCCCCAAGATAGGAAGCAGGCAGCAGGCATGGAGCTGGAGGACTAGCTAGAGAGTTCTTCTACATTTGGATCTGCAGGCAGCAGGAAAAAAGAGAAACTGGGCTTGAATTGAGCTTTTGAAACCCAATGCCCACCTCCAGTGACACATTTCCTCCAAAAAGGACACACCTCCCATTCCCTCTTAAGTAGCCCAGCCACTTTCTAATGACCATGCATTGAAATACAGGAGCCTATGACTACAATTCCTATTGAAACCACCACAGTCACCCTCATTTACACTTTCCCTGCCCACTTCAACTGAAACACAAAACCAGTGTGTAGGGGAATGCACTACAGTTGCAGTGTTGCAGAAATATCCTGACTTATGGGGAAGCCAGGATATACTTAGAGCTGCAATAGGACAGCTCTGGAGGCTGGAGCCTCAATAGGGCAGCTCAGCCCTGGAGGAAAGATGTTCTGACTATCCAGAAGCCAGGCTACCTGAAGCTGGGGTGCGGTGGGGGATGGTCTCTCCGCAGGATATAGTGATCCTGCTTTCTGGAGAGTCGCTATAGCTGAGTTCTGCTCTGTTTCCTGAAGAGAACGTCCTAGCAGAACTATCTGCTTCTTCTCCAGCCCAAGATGTTTCTTCTTTTGCTAAGACTCTGCTAAAGGAGAAGCCCCTGCAGAAATGTAACAATCTTCTCCAGCTCAAGTGAAAAGTTGTTACTTTTTCCTACCTGGCTTTGTTCTGCCCCTCTTAAGGAGCGTGGTAGTAAGGCTCTTCTCTTCTGCTCTGCCTTGCTGAGCCCCCCTAGGGAGCATCTCAGCAAGGTTTTTTAGCTCAGTCCCCTAAAGGACGTCTCAGCCAGGTTCTTCTAGTCTGCACCGAATGAAGGTCGTCACCCAAGACTCTTTTGAGAAAGAGATTTATTGGGGAAGAAGGAATCCAGAAGAGTGGCTGCCTCTGCCAGGGAGGGAATTAGGGCTGCCGCCAGTAGCCTTTAACTGAAGGGGCAGAGAGGCTTGTATAGGCTTATCTTAGGGGAGGAGTTTTCCCAGAGAGAAGGGGGGGGGATTAGTGAGTTTTTCCCTGCTCAGGGATTGATCAATTTAGCTGGTCTGGGGCAGAGATGGCTCTGCCTTCATGGTCAAACTGTGTTTCTTTCACTGGTCCTTTTTAGCTTTTTGACTCTAAGGACCAGAGCATTATTTCTTTCACTGGCTCTGGTTCTGGGGACAAAGTGTGTTTCTTTGATGCTAGTTTTAGAGTCAGGGCACATGTCTTTAGTCCTGGGTTCAGGGATGAAGACGTTTCTTTCCCTGGCCCAGGACTCAGATTCAAGATGTGTTTCTTTCACTGATTCTGGGTTCAGAGTCAGGGTGCTCAGTGATTGGTTGGTTTCCTGCTCCAGTTGTCCCTTTTGCCCTACACAGTGAGCCTGATGTGGGTTACAAATCATGCATACCAGGGCTCAATCCCTGCTCTTGCTTCTAGCTATCTGAGTGAACTCAGACAACGTCCTAAGCTGTCTAAGTCCTGCTTTGCCACGTGTGAAGCTTCAGTGAGAAGTGCCTCTTCCGCAGGTGGCTGGGGACTTGACGAGAAGAAACACTCCTGGGTGAATTCCACTAAGAATCAAGTGGGCTCCCCCCTCCATGGGAGGAATAGGCTTGTAAATTCTAAAATTTTCAACAAATATTACAGAAATAAAAGTGGTTGTCAAAAGTCTGTTTAGAGGGTTGCAAGATGGCTCAGCAAACAGAAGCACCTCCTTCCAACCCTGATAGTTTGAGTTTGAAATCTGGGATCACATAGTAGGAGGAAAGCAATGATTCCCATGGGATATAACTTAGTGGTGGAGCACTTGTTTAACACATGCTAGTCCCTGTGTTCCATCTGTACTACCGAAAAAAGCTAAAGGTTGGGGCAGATAAGTATTATGTGTTGTTTTCTAGTCTGCTTTCTGTTGCTGTGATACACACCACAAAAAAAAAGTAACTTAGGGAAGAAAGGGTTTGTTTTAGCTTGCACTTCCAGGTCCCAGCCCATCCCTGAAGGAAGCCAAGGCAAGAACTGAAGCAGAAATTTTAGAGAAATGTTACTTAATGGCTTGCTCTCGGGTTCACTCAGCTCGCTTTCTTATACAGCTTAGCCCACCTGCTTAGGGGAAGGTGCCGTTCATGGTGGCTGAGCCCTCCTTGACACAGTCATGCGTCAATATAATTCCTCACAGACAGACATTGGTCACAAGTCCATCTGATCTGGGCAACTCCTAAGCCAAGACTCCCTCAATGACTCTGTACTAGGACACTCTCATATGTGAGGCTAACTGGGATACTCTCGCTCCTAATAATGTAAAAGCCTGAAAATTAGTAGAGGTTCCATTGAGGATCAGGAGATAGTAAAAGAGATAAAGAAGAAAGGGTAAGTGAGTTACTGAATAGATGGGTAGGACAAAAGTCAACACATGCAGGTCTAAAAACAGCACAATAAAATCAACAACTCTATAATTAGCTGGAATTGATAAATATAATTTTAAAAAGAAAACAATTATCAAGAAACAAGAGCCATTGTGCCATACAGACTTATTTAGAATCCCAATGCTGACTTAGAGCTTCCTTATCCACCAGGAGGGGACACAATTCATTGCAATCTTTTGCCACCAAGTGAATTTCTAGTGCCAGGAATGGGTTACATCTAATTAGGTTGTTGGCTAAAAGGACAACATGGAAAACCCCAATAAATTAGGCTACTGACAGGGCTATTTGTTGCTCTCTATAAACTGTTGGTAAGGCCCTACATAAGACAACACCTACATATTTCACTGAACATGGAAAAGTTAAGCTGGTGCTGAACCGCTTCTAACCAGAGCTCCTGGTGCTGGAAGTATGTGCACACTACCAGAGAAGACAGGTAAAAACCAGCGCAGCTCTAAACCCTTCAGTATGCAATGGTGACCTGCCCAGTGAGCTACCTGCTATGCTGGTGAAATAGTGGCACGAAGGTTATGTGAGTAACCAACCACTATCTAATTGCATTTAAGGCCTCTCCATGAGATATAACCTGGGACTAGATAGGCGTGGACCCATGGAAAAACCAAACGCAAGATAATGATTCCTAACAACATTCTGCTATACCCATAGATCAGTGTCTTTCTCAGCCATCCTCAGAGAAGCTTCCTCCTGCCGTTGATGGGAACAAATACAGAGGCCACAGCTGGACAGTGCGCAGAGAATGAGCGACCGGAGCACCCAGTTCTAAATAGGGCATCTCCATCAAACTTCTCCATTCAGGGATCAGGGAACTTTGTGGAGAAGGAGTCAGAGAGATTGTAAGAACTAGTGGTGATGGAAGACACCAAAGAAACAATGCCTTCCAGACACAAGTCTGACAGATGTATGAACTCTCAGAGACTGTGATAGTATGTACAGGGCCTGCACAGGCTCAAGCCAGATGGGGTCCCAGCACTGAGAGGGAGAAGTGGACACTATCCCCCACTCCTAACCAAGAACTAACTCCAACTGACAACCACTTACAAAGGAAACATTTGTTTTCTCCAAGGGAGTCTCCCTGGGTGTACAAACCACAAGGGTAGGTGCCATGCACAGAAGTAGATGGCAAGCACAAAGCAAACTCAGGGGGATTTTAATAGATTTTTTCTGCCTCCTATTGCTTTGTTTTATGGTGCTTTTCTATCTTACTGGACTTTCACTTGTATATTATGTCTAATTTTGCATCCTTACGAGTTTTGTTTTTGTGTATCTATATATGTGTTTCTTGTGCTTTTTCTTTTTGTTGTTTGTTTGTTTTATTCTGATTTTGGGGAGTTGTTTTTGGGGTTTTGCTTGTTTCTTTAAGGGAGAAAAAATCATGGAGGTGGGTGTGTGGGGAGGTGGAAAGGATCTGGAATATGGGAGAGGGGAAGCTATGGTCAGAATACATTGTATAAAAATTTTTTTCAATTTAAGAAGGGGGAATTCATGTCCAGAATATGTTGGGTTAAATGAGTAACCAATGTATATGGTAAGTGTTCAAAATAATGGGTGTTTTTGTTTTATTTTGGTTTTTTAGTTGCTCTTGAAACTCAGGAGCCCTATAGTACTTTACCATTTGTAGCTGATGCTCCATCTTGTGACATGAGATGTGAACCTCTAATCCAAAATTACAAATGTTGCAAAGCCTGAAACTTATTGAGCTCCACCATGACCCTCACAAGTTCGAAATTTTGTAGAATTTTAGATCCAGACTTCAGATTTTCAGAGGTTGGATGTTCACACGGTAAGGTCTGTGCAAATAATCCAACATGAAGGAATCCCAGTCTGAGACACTCTAGTTGGGATCATTTGGACAAGGGACCCTCAAGCTTGCATCTTCCATTGCCTTTCTAACAACCCAAGATGAGGTTTCACTGCTGCTCTTTTGCTATGGAGGAACAATGATTCTTGAATTAACGGTCGGCCCAGTCGCTAGCTGAGAATAAAGAGGAGTGAGGGCTGCCTGAGCCTGCACGGAAGTGGCTGCTCTCTGACCGTCGGCCCGGCGGCAGCAGCAGCAAGGCCATAGACCAAGAGGGTGGATCCCATACAAGCCCGGGGCAGCCTTCCAATCTCAGTGCTTCCATAGAGAACTAAGAGTGACTCGGTTCCCCTCCCCCACTCTCTTACGCCCATCTAAACCTGAGCCTGTGTCCATGCTGACGGTGTACTGAAGTGATGGCTCCTGTGCCACCCAGCCCCAAGCACACCCCCCCCCCCGAAGCTGGCGTAGTCGGTGCTAGTTAGGCAGACCTGAGGCCACGGGAAAGTCAGAACCCTTTGCCCGCCATTTCCAGGATCTGATGGGAGTGGCTGCTTACTCACTGCACACGTCTGCATTCACCATCAACTTGCAGCTTCCAGCACCAGCCCGGTTAGCCATGTCCCTCCTGTTCCCTTCAGATACAGGACCTCTGTCATCACCAGAGCCACAGGTTCTCCACACAAGCAGAACATCTGAAGTTTCCAGGCACCAGATTCTAGACCCTGAGATACAGAGATGGAAGCTCCTCAGACTACAACCCAGGGATGGGCAAACTTCTATACGGAACCTGATCATGGCTATGTAGGTTTCGTGAGCCACACCTAGTGTGTTTTTCTTTCACAAAGTCCTTTAAGGATACATAAAACATTCAGCGCAGGGTCCAGACAGTAACAGGCTATGTTTTGCGGTTTTCTGCCCCATCCAACCGTCTGTCTATGCCACAGAGATAATAAATGTGAGCTCACAACAGGTTTAACACACTTGTCAAAATGATTAGAGTTGCCAGGCATACTTAAAGCTGGCTGCATGTAAACCCTCTCTGCCTCCAGAATTTAAAATGCCCAATTTTATTCCACTGCTTTGAAAATTTCTTAACCTCTGGCTCTTAACAAAAATGCTTAATAAATTTATTTTACTCTGTTCAATCATGTAGATATCAAATATGATGCCACAGGAGGAAAATTATTTAAAATTCCAAGTAGCTGTGGCTGTTCCTGCCTTCCAAAGACAGATGATGTCATTTTAGACAGACGGATGATGAATCTGTGCAGGCCCTTTTGTCTGGCAGAGCTGGAAGAGAACAGAATGGAGAAAATGGCCTTCCACAGGTCTTGTATACTAAGTACAGGAATGGGGATGTCAGAGAAGACTGATTAATGCTTTGCAGAGTTTGGGGTGTCCGAAGTGAGGCCCCACACTAAGCAACCTGCGGCATCAGCCTAAACTACTTGAAAAGAAGAAGATGGAGTAGAAGGTCTGCTAGTGAGAAATGTGGGACAACGGAAAGGAGGGCATGATGGCAGAGCCACCAGTGCTCAGTTCAGGCTGCTCTTGGCCTTAAGTGATTGTGTTAAAAGATTCTGCACCCCTCCCTGGCTCCCGCCCCTCTAGGAAAGCGTGTTGCATACATCGGCTTCTGTGAGTATGTTCAGTTTTGTTTGGCTTTCATCATTTCGTTTTGTTTTGTTTTAGTGATCACACAGAAAGCTGCTGGGGAAACCAGAAGGGGTCAGGGGATGCTCATGGGATGGCTAGCTGCCGGGTGACCCCAGAGAGCTCAGGATCAAGGCACACAGCATGCTCTTCCCACTGCAGTCCAAGCTTCTGTTCTCTTTGGAGCCCCAAACTGTCCAGCCTTGTTCAGGACTCTGTATCCCAGTTTCCCTTGCAGCTAGGATGCATCATGTGGCCATAGTTCAGATTGACAGACCCTGGTGCTTGCTATAAAGCAATTCTAGAAGAAAGGTCTAGATGGAAGTGTCCCCATCTCTACTGACTCATTATGGAACCACAAGTACCTTGAAAAGCTGCCAGTATGCCTGAGCACTAGATTATTTTTCTTTCATTTCAATTCATCTAAACTTAAATGGCTGCTTGTAGCTAAATGGTTACCTTACTGGGCAGCTAGGACTAAAGGATGACAAAATCTCTGACTCTGAGGTTGGTCCATCAATCTTGACTCATTGTTTCACAAGTAAAATAAATCCTCGACTCTCAAATCACCATCGATCAAGTTTTCTGGTCCCACGCTTCATGTATTGTTACTGATAGTACTGGGGGGGGGACCTGGAACACCCAGGGGAAAGGAAGGGTAGAGCAGAGGCCCCTTCCCCCTCACACCCACATCCTCTCTGACTCAAGACACAAATTTCTCAAACAACCACAGCAAGGAAGCTGTTGTCTAGTGCTAAAGAGGTTCCAAGCACCAACATATCCTGGTTTAGATGCCTCTCCTGCCATGCCTCCTGGACAGGCCATTTTCTTCCCTCTCTGGTGTGTGTGTGTGTGTGTGCGCGCGCGCACACGTGTGTGTGTCATGGAAGATAATGAAGAGTCTGCTATGTGGCTGAAGGAGTGACTTAGAGCTCATCTCAAAACTGATGGAAATACAGGGGCAGGTGAGGCGAGGTCTGGAGTTCGTTCAGTTCAGGGAAGATGGTAGCCCTAGAAAGTGCCCCAACTTCCCTGGGAAACATCCTACTCTGATTGGGTCTCTAAGCTTGGGTTTCTTCTCTCAGCCTTGGACCACACTGAGAGATACAGCTGAGGGAGCAGGAAGCAAGCACAGCAGCCATCGCTATGTGTGGCCTTCTCTGGTGGTACCGGAAATGACTGTGGATTGATATCCTCAGATACTACCACTGACACAGCCCTCCCTCGCTACTCTGCAACAAGAAGATTCACCGCCACCCCCATCCTGATGGGGTGAATCTGAACACAAAGGGCAATGAGCAGAATGTCCTCAGAAGCAGGGCACTGGAGAATGATTTCCTTTGGGGAAAACGGAGAGTCCAGAGCTATGACAACAGAAGCCACAAATGAAATAGTTGGGAACACAACACCGCCCTTAGGCTGGAAGGATAAAGAAAGGTTGCTATGACAACTTGCTACCTTTCATCCATGGACAGTGCCTGCAGATTTGTACAATAGTGAGATTCAGATTACTAAATGATAAATTCTAAATATAATACCACTCATCAAATCAATGCATGTCAAAGATAGTTTTATCTCCCTATATTTGTGTTTACGTTGTATGCATGTGTGTGTGTGTATGTGTGTGTATGTTCATATGTGTGGAAACAGGGTCTCTCAGTGAATCTGAACCTCACCATTTTGCCTAGACTATCTAACCAGCAAGCTCCAGAAAAAGGATGGGGAAGAAGTGATGCCTCATTCCCTTTGTGTATCAGAGTTTCAATGGGCCAATTCCCAGAGAAGGCCCATCCCACAGCAGGGGTCTTCTAGAAGTCATTTCCTTTCAGCCTTCCCAGGGAAAGATGAGACATCTGCTTTCATTCCCCCATGGGATTTGCAGAATATATACATATGAGTGTGTATACATGGAGATAGCTATGTGTATGTATGTATGTACATAACACACACATATATACATACCTCTATGTGAATGTGTATGTATATACATGTATATGTGAATATACATACATATATGTGCTTATTATACATATAGGCATTTATGTGTGTATACATACAAATTTATATATGTGATTGTGTATACATGTAGATATACGTGCATATATGCATATATATATACATGGGTATGCTTTTATATACCCATACACATATATAAGTAAACAGGTATTTGCTTCTTACCTGCAATAGGTTACAGACTTCCTTCGGACTCAGACCCACTTTATCTGGAAAGAGTTCTGATCTAGGGTCCTGGCTTTAGAGAGCTCAAGTCTCAGCCCACAGTTCCCTCCCTTGTGTCAAGCTAGCCCCAAGGAATCTCAAGGAAAACGGCAGAAACGAGATGAATGAAAAGCTAATATAAGAGTCAGCTCCTCAGGAGAGACTTCAAAGCTTGGCAGAGGGGGCAGGCAGAGTGGGCCAGGCAGCAATGGGAAGCACCTCACAAACTGTAACCTCCGCACAGGGAACCCACAAAAGAAGATGCTGAGCTAGTGTCCCAGTATCTCAAGTCAGGGTGACCTTCGTGCAGCCCCAGGGCTGGGCTCTGTGCATCTCTGGCTCCTGATATGACTGTGTCTCTGCTGCAAACCATGTGGGGAGGAGTTCAGCCTGTGTTCTGCCACTTTCTCAGTGGGGGCCCAGTCTCTCTCAGCAGAAAGTTCAGAAGAGGCCCTGGGTGGTAAAAACTGTGCGCTTTGTTGTGTTTTCTTTTTATTTTTCCATCTCTCCCCCTCACGCCGCCACATGAAATGAGTCCTTTCCCTTTTCTGGAAGCAAACTACAAAACATACGGAGTCTGACAAGTGAGGAAGCCCAGAGCTCCTGGGGCGCAGGCACAAGCAAGTAGACTTGTTGTTTAGTTCACAGATTGTAAATTGACACCACCACATGTAGTTTATACATCAGTCTCTCACAAATCTAAACAAAGGGGCTTGCTGCCAAGGTAAACCACCACCCGGCATGCTAGAAAACTCAGGATGTTTGGATTACAGGCAGTGAAGTCAGTGTCAACAACCAGCAACAAGAATAAAAGGACATGCATTGCACAAGCCCACAGGTTGCAGTGCTGTTGTGCACAGTGCAGAGCCCGAGTTATAGGCCCTGGGAGTCTACAGAGCTGCAGTTCTCTTCTCTGTCAGGACCATGTTCTTCTTTAATGGATACCATCATCATCATCATCATTATTTCACATCTGGTCAGTTTCCTCCTCTCCTCCCAGTTCCTCTCCGACCTCCCCTCTGACGCCCCATTCGCTCCTCCTCCTTTCAGACATGGCATACCAACTTGCACAAGAATAGACTGAACTGGCAACCAGGGAGCCTGCATGGGGTTCAGTCTCTGTGAGGCCTTATGTGCCCAAGTTAGTAGATTCTGTAAGTTTTTTTGAGGTGTCCTTGACCCTCGGGCTCCTATAATCCTCAATCCTCCTCTTCCACAGGATTCCCCAAGCTCCGTCTAATGTTGGCTAAGGGTCTCTGCATTGTTTCCATCAGCTGCAGGATGAAGCTACTCTGTTGAATTGGGCTAGGCACCAATCTATGAGCACAGCAGAGTATCATTAGGCATCATTACATCAATTTTTTCCAATTGTATTTGGTCCTATCCTAGGTCTCCAGGCCATCCAGCCTCATGGTGCCTGGACTATTGCTTATAGGGCATAAGGGAAAGATGGTTTCACAGTGAGGAGAACTATATTCGGATATAATTGTGTATCTATTCTGTTCAGAGCATTTGGTTAGAAGCCTGTTCTAGAGACCTTTCCCCACCCAGGCCCCTGGAGTGACAACTACATAGAATGTAACAACTGCAAAGAAATCCAAAGACAAGCCTATGGAATTTGGGGATCTCTGAAGGCTCACTATGAACCCGGCACCTGGGGTGCCTCCCAGCTGACGGTGGGAGGTTGTCATCTTCATTCTTCATCCTATCAATAAGGACATGGGAGAGCTAAAGAGATGGCTCCGTCAAGAAAGTACTTGTCACGCAAGCAAGAAGACCTGATTTGAGATGCCAGTACCCATGTTAAAGCAGAGCTCAGCGGTGTGCCCTTGTAGCCCCAACACTGGGTGGGGGCAGAGACCCCAAATTGGTGAGTTTCAGATCCATCGAAAGACCTTGTCTCAGAAATTAAGGTGGGATATGGTCATCTCATTTGATACAGAAAGGGCTTTAACAAAATCCAACACCTCTTCACAATAAAGTTCTGGAGAGACTTAGCATACAAGAAGCACACCACAACATAATAAGGGTGATTTACAGAAAGCCCAGAGCCAACATCAACTTAACTGAAGAGAAATTCAACACATGTCCACTAAAATCAGGAACAAGACAAGGAGGTCCCCTCCATACCTACTCAATATAGTACTATGTCTTAGTTCACTAGAGCAATAAGACAACTGAAGGAGAGAAAGGAGGTACAGATAGTGAGGGGAGAAGTCAGTTTCTTTCCATGCAGACAACATGATTGTATACATAAATGGCCCTCAGTGTCCTTCCTTAAACAAATGACAAACACACTGAGAAATCAAGAAAACTACCTTTCACAATGCTCTCAAAAATAGCTTGGATAACTCTAACCAAGCAAGTGAAAGCTTGTGTAATAAAAACTTTAAGACACTGAAGAAAGAAACTAAAGTTATCAGAAGACGGGAAGAGCCCCCATGCTTGTGGCTCAGTAGGATTAATACAGTAAAAATGGTTGTCTTGCCAGAAACAAGCTCCAAATTCAGTGCAACACCATCAAAATTCCAGCATGCTGCTTCACAGAAATCAAAAAGATAATTTTCGGCTTTATATGGAAACAAAAAAAACCCACGAAAGCTAAAACAATTATGAAAAATAAAAGAATTGCTAGTGGTATAACCTTTCCTGATCTCAAACTGTAATATAGAATTACAGTAATAAAAAAGATCAGAGTATTGACATAAAAACAGTCACATTGATGAATGGAATCAAACTGAAGGCCCAGGCATAAGTCCATACACCTATGACACTTGATTTTGACACTGAATCCAGAAATACACACTGAAAAAAGGATAGAATCTTCAACAAATAATGGCTGTTAAACTGGATGCCTGCATATAAAAGAACTGTACACCGGCCCGTAGTTATCACCCTGCACAAAACTCAACTCGACATAAGGCCAAATACTGACTCTGATAGGAAAGTGAGGAATAGTCTTGAGCTCATTGTCACAGGAAAAGACTTTCTGAACAGGACACTTATAGAACAGGAACTAAGACCAACAACTAAATGGGAGCTCATTAAATTGAGAAGCTTCTGTATGGAAAAGGACACCATCATCTGGACTAAGTGGTAGGCTACAGAATGGGAAAGTATCTTTACCAATTACACATCTGAGAGAGTTAATATCTAAAATAAAGAACTAAAGTAAACTAGACATCAAACAAAACAAATATCTAACAATGAGCCGCAGAACTAAACAGAGGTTCTCAAAAGACGAAAAACAAACGGCTGAGAAACACTTGAGGAAATGTTCGGCATCTTAGTCATCACAGAAATCAGAACTACGTGGAGATTTCATCTTCTACCAGTCAAAATGGTCAAAATCAATCAAACAAATGGCACCTGCCTCATGCTGCTGAAGACATGGGGTTAGGGGAACAGTCATCAGTTGCCGGTGGGGATACAAACTTGTACAGCCACTATGGAAATCAGTGTGACAATTCCTTATGAATCTGGGAATAGATCTACCTCAAGACCCATTGGTACCAACCCTGCTACAAACCCTTTACTCTACAACGGTGACCTGCCTATATGGCACACTACTGCAGAAGTGGCACAGATGTTGGGTGAGTTAACAACCACTATCTGATCACAATGGAACACATTCCTCACACTGCTCAGGTACTCAAGAATATAAGACTAGATAGACCATGGATGTAAACCAAATGGGGTAAAACAAATAATACTGTTCTGCTAACGGAACATAGCAATAAAATTCAAGCAAAGTGAGTTAACAATGCTTTTATTTTGTGTTTAAGGTTCCGGGAAATTTGCCAGAATCACTCCTATTTCTGCTACAGAAGGAAAAAGATCCAATGGACTGTGAGTCTTAACATCACCAAAACAAAGACAGGTCATTCGCACATCTTGGAAGAAATCAGCACCCACTCTTGCATCAAATACACAATACAGTTTATAATCATCAGTTTTCATATGAAAAATGTTTTCCTTTCACTTCCACACCAGCTGTCATCCCATGGCTTGAAACTTCACAGTGCTGTCATGTGACGTCTGTGGATGTTAGAGCATTGTTGTGAGGGCATTTGGAACAATTAACATTGCAGGAGCTTCAATATGCGTAGCAAAACACTGAGTTCCTACATGTATTATCACCAGAAAAAAAATCTTTATCCTTTTTAAAATATATATTATAGGGAGCTGAAACGGGAGAAGAGTGGGGCCCTAGATTCAGTCCTTATCACTACAAAAATATATTGTGTGTGCATGTATGCGTGTGGTGTGTAAACAGAAACTCAAAAATCCATGAAGTCTAAAAACATCATTTAACTCATTTTTCAACTTTTCCTTTTCCTATCAAGTTCAGGGGACCTATGAACTGCCTAAAACGGTTCCATATCTCTGGTGCTGTCTCATTTGCTTATATGACATCACAAAGGCATGACGGTCATTCATACATGTCTTTAGCATCTTAGTTCAGTTCTCAGGGCACAGTATGACTGCTTGTGTGTTATGAACACAGAGACTCTAAAAGGTTCTCATTTCTAAAATGCATTCTTTCCAGTCACTGGGTGAAGTTTGTGAACGTTTTCACAATGACTCAGAAGTGAAGGCCTTCTTCTGGGAAGCAGCAGGTCATAACCCACACAGCCTATAGCACAACTCTAAGCTCTCCCTTGGGTGTCTAAGACAGCCTCCAAACCAAGATAGCCCCAGATAGCCCAGACACACCAGAGATCAGAAACTGACTCCTCGCCCCTTCTGTTGACACAATGAGCAGACTTTCTTATTTCTCATCTCTCTTTCTGTCTATCCCTCCATTCAGGCAGCCACCTGTAATAGATTGGATCCACTCGGGCCTCCATTCCCATCACACCCTTTACCCAAGCTTTTGCCATGTAACAGGGAAGTATCCTCTTTCTTGGGTTCTGACCACATGACTTCAGCCAATAAGATATTAACTAACATGACAAAGGGGAGGCAAGAAAAGTTACTTGTATGTTTCCACTTAGCACGTGTGGCCTCTTGCATTAGCCTCGGCAATCCTGCAGAGAAACAGGGACAGAAGAGGCACAGGAAGCCACCTTCGCTGACCTAGCCACATTGAATTTGCACCACCCAGTAAAGAGTCAACTTGTTACAAATGCAATCAGGTTCATCTAAACCCCTCAAACATAGATGCAGCCAGAAGCAAGCATACTCATAAGACACTGAACTTTTACAGTTACTGGTTATGTGTCACTATTGGAGCAATGAATCACTTCCACATCCTAGCCAGAAGGAGACCAAAAGATTATTTGCACAAGCTATTCAGGACACTGTTGTTTATCTGTGATCAGCTAGAAGTCAGTCTCCTGGACACTTCTACTGCAACAAAGACTGGAATTCAAATCTGTGGACAAGATCACGAGCTAAAAGTTCTTTTTATGTGGGAGAGCAGGCAGGGTGAAGGTGAATGCGAATAATGTTGTCCCACACTAGCTCAGAATTGAGTGTAATAAAGGGGTTATTTATTTAGGGGGAACTCACAGATCACAGGCCTCTGTATGAACCAGGAACAGGAACCGAAACCAGCATCCAGGTGAGAGAGAGAGAAGAGAGGGGCCGTGCATTTTTGGTACCCAAGGCTAAGCCCAGCCTGGTCCAGCCTCTCAGAGGCCATTGGATGAAGGAGGTTTCCCATCACCTCCCCCTTTTGTCTAAATAAGAGAGTTCTAAACCCAATACAAAACTATATACAATAAAAACAGATATCAAGTATAAGAATTAGAATTACAACCAGCATAAACAATATTAAGCAAGAAACATATGCTAGCATTTTAATAATTATTCTATCTTAAGGAATCTAAGTCTTGTAATAGAGATGGCTTGGCTAAGTCATATAAGGAAAGTAACTATGACTATCTAGTCTTCATCGAAGACCTGAGAAGGGAGATAATATTACTTGAGTAGGCAGGAGGTGCTATCAAGTAACTTCCAAAATGTGCAGTAGATGACAGAGACAACTGACTACCTGGGCAATCGCCCGAAGTCTCATTTGCAATGTTGGAGCAACCAACTTTGGCTAAGGCCTAGAGTAACTGACAGACCATTTTCAAGGTAGGAAAAAATTTTAAAACCATCTTACCCTGTCTTGGCAAGACTTGGCATTTTTTTTTATCCTGCTTGTCCCCTCCAGACACCATGAATTTTGTCAGTGGTCAAGGCATGGGCAGTTCCTTGCCAAAAGGCAAGTTTTGCCAAGAAGAAAACAAGCTCCAAACGGAGTGTCTTCAGTGCTCAACATTCCCTCGGGAGTAGATTGGTGCTGCCAGGAGCAATTGTGTCTCACATCAACAGAACCCTAAGTTATTTAAATGCCATGTTCTACAGCTCTTTAAAGTGGTTGAAGATTACCTACGTATGCAGAATACAAGCTCTGTGTATCTAAAGAACCTGAGTAGTCTAACTATCATTATGACAAACATGGATGACTATTGACCTATAATACTTAATACCTGTATAACTTAAAGACTAAGACTTCATATTAGAATATTAACAATTTTAAACAACTGTGCAGCAAATAAGGACAATGACCTCAAAATGTGAACAATGCATAAGTATCTTAATCAGAGGTAGAAATGTATAATGCAATATGGTAACTATATCTTAAAACTGTATCAATATACAAAATGTCCTAAACAGAAGTAGAAACATGCATGCATACAATATGACACAATGACTTTGCATAGGTGTACAAATAACGTAAACAGAAATAGGAGTATATTCAATATAACAAATATGATTTGAATTTGTATCAATATACAAGAATCTATGCCAATGTAAATTGCCTATAAATAATAGCTCACAAGTATTCACTCTATTACATACTATTATTATTATTCGTATGAGTAAGCTCACATTAATCTATCTATTATCTCATCCAACTTCCTTTTTTGGTGAGATTCCTGGACCTACAAAATTTCCACACCAACCCCCAATCCTATACCAGTCATAATCAACACCTAATTGATGTTCCTAACCCTGAAGACAAACTTTGTTGGGAGAAGAGCCATCTTCTTCTAGAATTATTTCCAGCTGTCATGGGGGTAATGTTCTTTCTATGGGATCCTGTTAAACTAAAATGATGGTTAAGTTTCAAGATTACTGTCTGGTATAATTGCAAATAGTCTCTGAGTAGTCAATAGGGTTTTGCTGAAGTTCTTATTTGGAGTTCTGGCCAGAACATTGTAAAAAGGTGCACCATGTCACCTAACAAAGTTGGAACCATCTTGAGCAGCTGGTACCCAAAACTGGACTCATAGTAGCATTATCAGCATCATGATGTCATATCAACCAGGTATAGTCATTGCTGTGGGGCCCCTTCTTCCTGAAAACTACAAAGATTACTACAGGAAAATCTATTGTTCATTGTGGAAAACTTAAACATTATTCATATAGACATATATTCAACAAAAAGTACAACATAGACAAAAATAAATATGGAGAAAAGTAAAATTTTTCCTAAGAAAAATCTTTCTTCTTTCTGTCCCATACCAGCTGGCTCCTGAAATGAGCAAAAACTCTGAATTTTTCCTTTAACAAGATGCTTAGATTTAGAGGATAGACATTGTCCAACTCCAAAGCCAGCTTTGATTCTTAAGTGAAGTCTAAAATTCTACTGGTTAGTAGATATAAATATATATGTACAGAGAACAAAATTTTACCCTGCAGATGATCTGTCTACATAAGTAATATTTTTCTTTGCTTGATGGTTCTTTCTGGATAGTTGCATGTGCTAGGAGACTTTGAGCAAACCCTTTACTTCTTGCAGCCTGTGTCTCTACAGGTATAAGAAGGACAAGAAAGAGATTGCTCTGCAAGACCTGGTAAGCCCCTTCCAGCACCTTCTCAAGTCAGATAGTGAAGAGTTTGAAGGCACTAAGCATCATTCAGACACAGACAGAAAAAATACTTATTTATACATCCAGATGACAGCCCCCTCCATTAAGGGCCAGTGTGTAAGCTTCTTCAGCATCCTACCAGAGCCCACAACCTTTCTCATGGTCAAAGATTTGGCTGGCTGCTCAGCTCCTGTCTTGGATCCAGTCTAAGGAAGCTTAAAGCTCAAAACATTTGGGAAGGGAGTGGTTGGGTCTTCAAACAATTCATCTCAATTTCCTTGCATTAAATTATATAGTCCATACACGTGGTTTACGAAGAGGGAAGAAACCTTTGTTCGGAGTCTAATTGCAGCCTTCAGAAGGCTTTAAAGCCTCTCCACTCTGTAATAAAAGGTGTGACCTTCTTCCCTTGTGTGCTGGAACAATACTGCTGGGCTTTCCAATATAAGAGCACAAATGTCTTTCATCTAACACATGTCAAAACCAGGCAGAACCTGCCAGAGAAACCGAGGTCTAAGGTTTTCTCTTCATTTAAAAATCACAACTAGGGATGAAATTTACCACCATGAAATTATATAGCTCATAGGTAAATCACACATGGAGGGGATACCTTTGCACAGAGTCTAATTAGGGCCTTTAAAAAGTCTTAGAAAACCCTACAATCCTAGAGGAAAGAGAATACCCACTGTATACATTATACTCACTTACAACTCAGAAATTCTTCCTTTTCATACCAAGTATTTACATCTCCCTTTGAATAAAATGAGTCATTAGTGACACTGAAGCCCAGGCTCACAGAATGCTCTTCTGACCACAGATATCATGGCTGCCCTGGATTTTACATGAGATGTATAAGCCATAATATCAAAACAGCAACACTAGGGATGGTGTATTCCTAAAATGTTGAGTTTTGTAAGCCCTGTAAAAATCAGTAGCATTTGGATTTCATTTACAGACATGGACACTGGAGCTCAGAAAAGTGACTTTTCCAGTCAGGATTGCATCCCAGGTAGATGGCTCCAGAACAAGGCATTCAGCGCAATCAGCCCTGCTACTGCCATGCTTGTCCCCTGACAGGGATTCTTGCCGCACCCAAGCGAGGGCAGGGCGCTGGGATGCACAGTGCAAGCCTCCTTGTTCTGAGGGCACTTTCGCTCACCTGCAGGCTTCACACTCCCTTTACCCAGACAACAGGCGCGCCTCACTTTATTGCTTTCTGACAATATTGATGGTGCTTGTTAGCATCAGAGAGGCATGTGGCTGCCTGAAAGAAACTCAGAGTGATGTGGAAAAGCACAGAATCCTTCGGGGACACATGATGTGGCTCAGCAGTGTCTCATTTGTAGTGTTTCTTTTCTCTGCAATAGACAAGGTGGGGAGTGTAGGGGTCACTTTAGGGATGGCCAAGGGAAGTGATTTGACTGGGCAGAAATGGCAGAAGTCTGAATCTAGCCAAGGATGGACTTCTTGGCCATGAACCAAAACTGACTAAGATGATAAGAAAATGTCTCAAAGAAAAATAAGGAAACTGCATGTGGGCCTCACCCACATACCCTGTTCTGTTGCTGGTTCTTCCTTTACAGCCATGGTTTCAAAGATGGAGAGAAGAGCAGGAAAGCCAGGACCAGTCGGAGCCAGCCACTCACCAGGTGTTCCTGAAGGTGGCTGGCCACTATAGCACAGCTCCATGGATTACCCAGTGGCAGCAAGCTCCCTTGAAAGGGACCAGCATTACCAGTGGAACCTAAGAGCTTTCCCCGCTACCCTAGAGGGTAAAGATGCTGCTGTGTGGCTGTGTTCCATGACAAATGTCACCACTGTGAGCTTTCGTTAAAGAAATGACTTAGTAATTTCTCAGAAGCCATAGTACCTCACCAGTGACCTCCGTGACCACAGTGCAGACATGGGGATATGAACTTTGCCTACCTATTGCAGCCTTTATATTTGGTGTCAGACAGCTTAAATGACTGTGACAGTACTCACCCTCCCCCCCCATTCCTGCCACACTCAAAAGTCAGTCCATGTGGCAGTCATAATACCCTTCCACACACAGTGAAACTCCTCTCTACTTCCCACAAGTCTCAAATCAACACTCCAAATGTTCTTCTCTGCCTTCAGTTAACATATAGTTTATTGAGCAAAAATCTGAAAATCAAGTCTATTCTTAGAATGTGAGATTACAGAGGGGGTAATTTTTTACCAAAAGGTTTGTGGGTAATTTTTTAACTTTCTTTTTACTTATTCTTTGTGTCTTTGACTTCTTGTCTCCACATCATGTCTCCTGATCTCATCCATCTCTCTCCCCACACCCTCCCCACCAAAAAGAAAAAACAAAATAAAATTAAGAGAAGAAAGAGGAAAAGGAAGAAAGGGAGAATCTCATCATAGAAATTGCAGTGCAATACAGTGGGTCACGCAGTGAACCCCTTAATCCATACATTATTGCAGTGTGATACAGTGAGTCACACAGTGAACCCCTTAATCCATACATTATTACTTGCAGGCATTCATCCCAAAGAATCTTTTGTCTGGTTCAAAGCCCCTGGTCTCTGCTGCACCGTCGATGCCGGGCCTTCACTGGGACTCTTTCTGAGCATTGCCTTGTTGCCCTGTGCCATGGAGATCCTCCAGCCCTGGGTCCACAGGGCTGATCACCTCCACACATACACCCGTGCTCCAGAAGACCACTGGTGGGGTGGATGTTAGGGTGGGCCAACACACAACCCTCGTTCTGGCCCTGGGTTGTTGCAAGGTTGGTCAGCCTGCCAGTTCTTCCATGTCTTCGCCTCCAGGGTGAGCCCTCCAGCACTGCTCTGACTAGTGCGGGGCCAGACTCCTTGTCCTTAGAGTCAGCTCTCCCACACCTCACCTTCAGGGCCAGCTCTACTGTGTTGACCAGGCACGGTACAGGGAGCACTCTCCCAAGCAAGTGCTGAAGCTGATGAGGGCCAGGAACAGCTCTTCTGCTCTCCTGCTCTTAGGACCTCAGGGCCAGCTCTCCCACCTGCCTCAGGAGTTGATAGGTGGTAGTGGGGGGGTTATCTCTCCCCTGCCCATGCTCACACTGTTGTGACTGACTCACCTAGACCTCCACCAACATGATTGGCTCTCTTGTGCTGCCCAGGTGAGAAACAGGGCCTGCTCTCCTGAGTGCTGCAGCTGGTGAGGGGCAGAGACAGCTCTCCCACCTGCCTCAGGCTGTAAGAGCTTCAACAACTTTTTTATTTGTGACAGTCATCTAGGGACTTTGAAGGTGTTCAAGATCCTTTAAATGAATAAAGCAAATTCCCCCCATAAAGTATGACTAGGGTGAGTTTATATCACAGTGATATATGGATGTTTAGGAGGAAAACTACTATTCAAACCATAACATTTAAGAGAAAGGTCATTGCTATTATGGTATGGTAGTTAATTTTATGGGTGAACTTGATTAAATCATGACATCCAGCTATCTAGATGAACATTATTTCCAGTTATGTCTAGAGGAGGATAGTATTGGACTAAATGTGGCAGGTCTCATCTAATCTGTTGTTGGCCAGAAGAGACCAAATAAATCAGGGAAGGGAGGATTCAACCACCACATGCCTGTTTCAGAAAGGACACCAGTGCTGTGCTTTTTCTCCTGGTTCTGAGGCCTTCAAACTCACCCTTCATCCTAGGCCATCATTTCCTCCACCCTTAGACCTCAGAACTACACCACCAGCTTTCCTAGGTCTCCAGTTCAGAAATAATAAGACATATGGTGAAGGAGTGGACAGTCAAACAAAGAGACAGATGATAGGTTAGATATTAAATAGATAGTAGATAGGTAATGTGATGGATAGATAGATAAATAGATAGATAGACGGATGATAGGTAAAAGATGACAGATGGAGCTGGAGAGATGACTCAGTGGTTTAAGAGTACTGGCTTCTCTTCTAGAGTACCAGGGTTCTATTCCTAGCACACACAAGAGGGCACACAACTGTCTATAACTCCGGTTCCAGGAGATCCAATGTCCTCTTCTGTCCTGTGTGAGTATTGTGCACACATGGTGCACAGATAAACATGCAGGCAAAACACTCATATACATAAGAATAAATAATATCAGAAGATAGGTAACAGATTATAAATAATATATATAGATAAATAAGTAAAAGGTAAACATTAAATAGCACATATGTAAAAGCAGATGATTAAATGATAGTTAATCGATAAATACTAGTAAATTACAGATAATACATAGATGATAGGTAATGAGAGATGATTTGTGAGTAGGTGTGTAGACACATAGACATAGACAAAAGATAAGAGGAAGAGAAGGAGACCAAGAAACAGAAGAAAGTCGATTTCCAATTAGTTGTAGAACTCTTGAGAACTCTGGCCAAAACAATGACACACATCAAATCAGTGTTTCCTGTATGCTATACATCTCATTGCAACTCTGCTTATGATAATCTTGTGTTTCAGCTCAGATGGAAAGGTATCCTGGCAGCTGTGGGCCAAGGAATACCACAAAGTCACACTGTACAACAAGCCTCACACTAGAGACTGGGAGGGGGAAATAGAGGGTGGCTGCCTGCTCAGGCAGTAAACAGCAGAAGACTGAGCAGAAAACAGGGTTTATAAAGCTTTGCTGGGAGACAGAAATTTCCAGGGTGAAGCTTTCCAGGGTGGGGAGTTGGTGGGATTTTAATTCCAGAGTTTAGGCTTTTTATTCTGTAGGATAGAGGCTGGGTCCAGTTGTTAGGGCAATTACGGTGTTCTGTGGGTGGAACCTGACAGATGAAAGTTCTCAGGGGAGGGGCTTACAATGATGTTATTTTGTTAATATTTTTCTTTAAAGCATCTAACTCTCTTACATTAAAATGCATATACACGGCACTGCCATAATAAAAAATATCAGCACAAAAAATAACTATAAGAAAAATAAAACAATGTACCTCGATTTTATCCTGACATAATTACCTGCCAAAGGCCCTGAACCCACAGGCTGCTCTCTTTGAAGGGAGGTTGGTGAGTTCCTGAATGGGTAGCACCTGAGACCTTTTCTCCTTTGTGGAAATGAAGGACTGGAAACAGAGTCATCCCATGACATTGTACAATATCATAAAACGTCAAGTCCGTGTCTGGCCCTAAACCACCCACTTCCCAGGAGTCCAGGGCCCAGGTTGGGAAGAATAGTTCACTAATGCCTCTACAGTTGTTCCTGATAAGGATGGAAATTAATTCTAGGACTCTGCCTGGACACCAAACTCTACAGCTGCTCAAGTCCCTTACATCAAATGATACAATGCTATCTTAGTCAGTGTTCTATTGCTAGTTGATCAGACACCATGACCACAGCAACTCTTTTAAAGGAAGACACTTCATTGGGACTGACTTACAGTTTCAGAGGTTTAGAACCTCGGTGGAACTCTGAAACAGTTTCAGAGGTTTAGTCCATTATCATCAATGGCAAGAAACATAGTGGCAGCGCAGGCAGTCACGGTGCTGAAGAGGTAGCTAACGGTTCTGTATCTGAATCCAACAGGCAACAGGAAGAGAAAGACACTGGACCTGCTGAGCATTTGAAACCTCAAGACCTATCCTCAGAGACACATTTCCTTGAACAAGGCCACACCTACTCCAAAAGACCACACCTCCTAATCCCTGTCAAATAATGCCACCCCATTCAAATCTATGACCCTATGGGGACCATTTCGATTCCCACCAGCACAGACATGGTGCTTACAGATGGTCTATTCACACCCTTCTGTGTATGTCAAATTGTCTCTAGGTTACTTATAATATGTAATACAAAGTAATTGCCATGAAGGTAGCTTTTCTATTTCACAATTTAGACAAGACATAGTTTGAGGGGTGGGTTAACCATAGCTAAGGTAGTTTGAAGAAGCCAAGTAGAAATCCACCAGTTTGTAATTAAATAAGATAATGTATTTTTTCAAGGGACTTTGAACAGAAGTACACTTCATGGATGGTCAACAATGGTCCCAGATGATATGGACTACTGAATGAAACTCTTGGTGTCAGATATGGGCTATATCCTTACAAGTTATTGGTCAAGGAGGTACCAGGGATATCTAAAACAACACAAGATATTGCCTTTGCTCTTGGCTGTTCACCATAACTAGATGGTAAGACCCTATTGTTGAAGATATCACTCACTTTAGTTGCAGGAAATAGAGAAATCAACATTGACTGACCAAGAAACTCCCTACCTGCTGCCTAGCTTACATAGATGCCATTCAGCTACAAGTAGAGAAAAGACACAAATAGTCTCATCTAGCACTGGATTTACTTGATCCACAGGACTGAATTTTGAAGGGACTCTAGCCAGCTCAAGCATGGTAAATATACCTCTGGCAGGCCTTGCCCTTTTCTCCCATTCCCTCTTCCTTGCTAAGAATCCTTAGATTACATTCCTAAAGCTAGCCCCCAAGGTCTATTCCTTTCTTTGGCTACTTACTCCTCGGAGGCTGACAAACAAGGTTTGACTATCAAAGTATTGAATTCAACAATCAATGGCCCCCTTTGGCTCACCTAATTAACATGTGCAATTAAAATTAAACATCCTAACACAGGGTTTCCCCTTTTACCTTTATAAACTGCCATTCTCCTGTGGGTCACATCTATCTCCCCTCTATCCAGAGGCAGTCCTTTGTCCCTCTGGGACATGTATTCTTTCCCCTCCCCCGTATTCCTTCCTCTTCTCCCTCATCCTCTATCTCCTACCTTTGTCTCTTATTTCATGCCCTTTGACTCTCTGGAGCAAATAAATCTCCTTTGTGCTGAGAACTTAGTCTTGGGGATTCTGAACCGATACCCATCCTTTCAAATTCCATGCCTGGAACTGTAAACCTGATCAAAATCCCAGTGACTGGGGGGATCATAGGCTCAAAGGGGAACATTCTGTTGTTAATTAAATTGCCATGCTATCAAATTGCCTTCTAAGTATTTAACTTTATAACTATTACTCTATATTGTTTTTAAGACAGTAGCAGAGTTGTCAAGAATGTGAGATGGTTATAGGTTTCACACATTTCAGGTGACATTATGGAATGATGTAGCCACTTTGGAAACAGATTGACAATTTCTCAAACTGTTAAATATAAAATTACCATTATGACCTGGCAGTCTCACTTCAGGGTATATATCCAAGAAAAACAAAAATCTGTTTCTACAAAAAAAAATGTGGACACCAATAATCATAGACAGCCAAGGAAGAAGGCACCTAACCATTCACGAACAAAGGAATAGATTAACCAAAGAGGTATATTCATACAGTGGAGTGTTACCTGGCAAATTGAGCTAGCTTGTTTAATTGTTCAAGGTGACACAATCTATAACTACCTAAGAAGAGAGTCTTAGTGAGGAATTATCTAGAGCAAGTGGGTACGTCAGTGTGTGTGGAAGGGCACTCAGTCCATTAATGATGGCACTATTGCCTAGGTAAGGGGTCCTGAAGAAGAAGGAGGAGGAGGAGGAGGAAGAAAAAGAGAAGGTAGAAAGGGGAAGAGGAGAAGAAGAAACCAGCAAGCAAGGATCCATGCATTTGTTGTCTTCGCTGGACTATAAATGTGATGTCTGAAGTTCCTGCTTTGACTTCCCTGCAACAATGGCCTATAAACTGAAATTGTAAGGTGAATAAAACTTTTCCCTCCTAAATTGCTTATTGTTGGAATATTTTATCACAAAATGAAACTAGAATACATGCTATAGTATGGATGTACTTTGAAAACACCAAACTAAGTAAAAAGAAAGAAAATTAAATTAATAAGAAATGCCTAGAATAAGTGTATTTATAAAGAAAAACAATCAATTGCTGTTTGCCTGTACTTGGAAGGAAGGGACCACTAATGAATGTGGAATTTCCTATTGAGATGACAAAAATATTAAAAATTAGATAATTGTAAAATTGAATATTCTAGGAACTAATAGATTATATGCTATGTGCTTATTTTGTTTTGTTTTTAAGATGGGTTCTCACCATGTAGCCCAGGCTAGCCTCTGAGTTAGCTAGCCTAACAAGCGCAGTAACTGCAACGGTGTGTCAGCATGCACATCTTAAAATTCTAAGCCTTAAAAGTGAGACTGTAATACTGTATTAATTAGATCTCAGTAAAATTGTCACTTTAAAAACTGTAGTACATGAAAAATGTAGGAGCCAGCCATGATAAGCTAAATGTCAACAGGTCACCCAAAGGAAGTTCTTTAGTTCCAACCACTATCACCTGCCACAGTAGGACTCAGCCACTGTTTAAGTTTAATGGAGCCGGGAGTCTCAGTAGTTTACCCTGAAGCAACATTGGGTTGCAGGAAGAACCATAAACTAAAATTACCTGAGCACCACCCAAGAACAGACTATCCGAAGGAAATGCCTAATGTTCCAACAGCTGTAGATAGGATCACCTGCCAGGACACACTCACCAGGATACCCCTAGACAAATGTCAGCCCATCAAGGGCCCTGAACCTCAGAAACCCTTCACCCCCACCTTTACTACTATAAAAACCCAACTCTAACTGAGCTCGGGGCTCTCTGTTTATTCCAATACGTTGGACATGCAGAGAGACCGAGTTTGCAAACTTGCATAAAATAAAGGCTCTTTGCTTTTACATATGGGACTCGGTCTCCTTGTTGAATTTTGGGGGACTTCGTGCATTTGGGCATAACAAAAAAGACATTCAACAGCATCATTCATTAGAGAAATGCACATTCTTTAGACCATGGGGGGATTCCAGAATGCTTGTACAAAAAGGAAACTACAAAGTTACGTGAATGGACACAGAGAACTCCAGCCACTCAACTTGTGTCTAGGGACATAGAGGGGCGCTGTTAGTCTCTGGGATAATTTAGCAGGTTTTTTTTCCTAAATCTAAAGTAGTATTGCTGTACAGTCTAAGAATGAGATGGTAAATTTGTCCACTCTCTCTCATAGAATAAAAGCTAATTTTGATATCGAAATCAGTATGCAGATGTTTAGGCCACAGTAGCTTTGTGACCAGTCAAAAACTAGATTCTATCCAAATAGCTTTTAGTCAGAATGTGCCCCCAAAGACCTATAGTGTATCTACTCTGCAGATTAATACTCAACAAGGAAAAGGAATTACGTGTTAGCCATTATTAATGCTGTAGTAGTTGAAGTGGATCACAAGGAAAGTGTGCTCAGTAAGACAGGCACACAGCATATTCCCATTCATGTCACAATTATGAAGTGACATAATTATGAGACTAGAGAACAGGTCCCTAGGAAGAGAGTAGGTGTGGCCATAAGAGAAACTCATAATGTATCTTTTCTGCGGGGTAAACATATAAAATGGCACCATCAACTCATAAGCCACTGTGGCCACCGCACACACACACAAATGAGAACATGTATAACTATGAGCTTTGCTGAAGCTCTGTGGGTCATACATACTCTGTTTTTTTCCTGCTTTTGAACTTGAAGGCATAACACAGGGAGATGCTGGGATGTTTTCATGCCCTTCTCTGTACACTTCCCTGCAACTTCCTATTAACTCCATCATCCTCAGGAAATAGGGGCTTCTGGTTTTTGTTTTTTTAATTCATAGCATTTATTTCTCAGGGAAGTACAAACCACAGGGACAGTAGAGAGGTCCAAAGATAACTTGTGGGAATGAGGAATGGGATCTCTCCTCCCGCTAGTAGGATCAAGCTCAGGTCATCTGGCTCAGACCCTTTACCCACTGAGCCATCTCACCAGAATAAAGGGTTTGTTGTTGTTTTTTTGTTTTGAATTTATCCTCCTCCAAAATTTGTTCCTCTTTCCCAATTCCCTGATTTCACAGCTGCAGATGTGAAAGACATGGAGACATTAGTTCAGACCCTATGATGGCTAATATTATCTAAAGACAACCTGTAGGAATGTCTGTGAGGACATTCTAAAGTGAGTTAACTGGGGTGAGTAGATCCACTGTAAATGCTATTGGCACCAATCCAGGGATTGAATCCTGGACTGCATAAAAAGGAAAAACAGAGTTTTGCACCAACACTTATCACTCTCTGCTTCCTGATGGCGGATACAATGTGACCAGATGACTCATTCATCACTGTGCTTCCTGATGGCGGATACAATGTGACCAGATGACTCACTCTGCTTCCTGATGGTGAATACAATGTTACCAGATGCGTCCATTTCACAAGCCATGCCTTCCTCACCATGATGGATTCTAGCATCACATCATGATCCAAAATAAACCTTACTTTCATTAAATTTGTCACATTCTTTGTCACAGTAACTAACATAGTTTTTGGCACCAAATAATACTAATACAGCAATGATAACACAGTGTATTGAGTGGGTCTCCTCTCCCAGGGTGTACATCTACAGCTTTTCCTGGTTCTTCTAACTCACAGCAGTTCTATTTATTGTTTCCATTCTAAACATCAGGAAACTGATGATCAGATGGCTTAACTGTTATGACCAAAGTCGAACAGTAAGTTAATAGATAACAGGCTTCCTAGTCATATGATCTGTCCCCAGACCTGGCTCAAAGCCACCACTCATCCTAACTCAGTGACTTAGCTCAAGATTGCACTACTCACTGCCTGAACCAGACCAATCCAGGAGACTTGTAGCCAACCCCCAATCCCAGACCCAAGAAGAAACAAAGAGTCTTATACATCTTTGAGTGGTAACACCCCAAACAGAAGACAATGTCCCAATTCCCAGGCTTTGATTATTTTTCAGTATTTTCACCAACTTGTGAAGATTTACCTAAATGGTCTTATTATTAATAAAAAAAAAACTTGGGAGTCAGGTATGGGAGTAAAAACCTGATAGATCAAGAAAGGAGGAAGGATCAGCTCACCTTCTCTTTCCACACTTCCCAGTTGGAAAGGGCCCCATGAACCTTCTAAGCCCCTCCCTACTTTTTCCTGTGCCTCTCTATAGTATCATATCCTGGCCCTTCAAGATCTCTATGGCTAAATTCCAGTCAGATAGTTATTGACTCCTCTCCTGATTCAAGGTTAACTTTATTAACATTCTCAGTGTCACAGTACAAGCAAATATCCTGCAAGAAACTTGAATATACAAACAGTGCTGTGAATGAAACATGAAATACCAGCTTACTAGGATTCAAAGACATTCCACATTTACAACACACATTAGTAAACAGTGTAGAACTGTGACTCTCTATACTCTCAAGTCCCAAAACATTCTCACTCAAATGCTTTATGTACTTCTTTAACATCAGTGCTCACAGTTCCAGCAAACATGGATTTCCAGGGGTAGACTCTTCATGTCTGTAAGGTTGGGAATGATGGTTTTACCCAAAGGTGGACACTCTTCACATCTCTAAGGTTGGAAATGATGGTTTTATTCAAGGGTAGACTCTTCACATCTCTAAGGTTGGGAATCATGGTTTTATCCAAGAGTGGATTCTCTTTGTGTCTGTAAGGTTGGAATGATGGTTTTATCCAAGGGTGGACTCTCTTCACATCTGTAAGGTTGGGAATGATGGGTTTATCCAAGGGTGGACTCTCTTCATGTCTGAATGGTTGGGGAATCATAGTTTTAAGCTCATGTATAATCCTGTCCATGCAAAGTTCATCTGAAAGGGCACATTCATATGACACAAGGAAAATGTGGGCTCTTCTAAAAACTGTTTGGACAAATGATATGAAAATAGAGAGGTGGGAATATTGGTGTTAGGAAGGGTTAATCAGGGATGACAGTATAGAGGGGGAGGGGGAGGATGAGAGAGACCAACCAAAACTTCAGAGATAAGAAAAAGCCTTGTGGAAACCACTATGAGATCCAATTTCTTTGGGATTGGATTTGAGGGAATTCATACCCATTACTCTAAACATAACCAAAGTCCATGCTTTGGGGGCGGCTGAGAAGCGTAGAGAAGAACCTGGTAAATGCTGTCTTACTAAGCAGATGTGTTATCAAACTGCCTTCTAAATATTCATATTCATAGCCACTGACTGTTGTTGCTCTCAACCTTAGCCAGAGAATTTTTGTTGTTTGAGCAATAATTAATGCACCACTTGTCAAAATTCTCAGAATAAGTGACTATTGAGTGCTGAGCACTGTGTAAGACATCCGTATCACCCATCCTGAGGTGAGAGGAGCAGCATGGGAGAAGGAGACACAGGATGCGAAGAACTCGCAGATAGTGGGAATAAAGCTATAAAAGGCTGTCTCCTGGATATGACATCGCATGCATAAACTCACACAGTTGTGGCTGTCTGTACAAGGCCTTCAACATTCCCTCATGGAGGAGGGAGAGGCTCCAGAAGCCCCACCCTTCCCTGAGAAGCCATTGGCAGTTAATGGCTACCAAGGATGGGGGCGTCATTTTCTTCAGTGGTGTAGCCACATGCTAATAAATAGCCCCCAACCCGTTCTTATGTAACAAGCATTAATCAAACTCAATAAGTCACAAGAACTAAAAGAAAAGAAGAAAAGCATGAAAGTAGGCTGGGGAGCATGGAGAGAGAAGGAGGCTCCTCCTGAGTAGGAGGAGGATGATAATGGGGGATGTATGTGATCAAAATCCATTATAGGTGTATGAAATTGACAAAAACAAAAATTTGAAATTATTCTGTAAGCCAAGCTTTCAATGCAGTCTGAAAAATTTTTAAGCCTACTAGTGCCTGGATTCCACTCCACCCTTACATGCGTGCGTGAGTGCACACATACACACACACACACACACACACACACACACACACGCACACCAACAGTGACTTTACTGAGCTGGGTTCGAGAATTAGCATTTTCTAAAGCTTCTCTGAGGGCTTAAGAAATGACCTGAAGCTGAAAGCCACCACATAGGTATGTCACATGATTCCCATGTTGTAATTTAGAGCTTTTTTTTTCTTTTTCTTTTTTCTTGTTTTAGCGTTTGTGCAGTGTCGAGTCTGGAGGATACTAGGAGTCCTCCCCAGAAACAGCATCTGCCTTGGCTTTTGGGTTTGTTGTTGTGCATTTGTTTGCTTATTTACCTTTTAAGACAAGTATTAAATCATGTGCCATCATATTCAACTTATTATCTACCTTTGAGGCAAGGTCTCTATTGGCCTGGAGCTCAGTAGCGAGGCTAGAATAGCCATCCAGCAAGCCCTTTCTCCACTTCCTCAATACTAGGATGAAAAATGTGCACCACTGCACCCAGAATTTTTTTTAAGTAAAACAGTTTATTTTGAGTTAATAAGTTCCAATACTAAGTTGTGCTTTTTTGAGGCAACTAATGACTTCTGAGGGAGAATTAACTTACTCCAGGGATGAATCCCTAATTGTTTATCCAATACAATGAGGTCAGCCCTAAAACCATATGTACAAAAACAGCAGAAAACAGGCTCAGTAAATCACATTTTTGTATTTCTGGACAGTTATACACACACCAGCATTGTTCATAGGTCCTGGGAATTGAACCCAGGTCCTCCTGGCTCAGTTCTGGTTGCATAGCATGTACTTTATCAACTGAGCCATCTCCCCAGACCCAATTTAGCTCTTGATTACACAGGGAGACCACCAGGAAAACTTTGAAGCCATGCTAATGCCAGCTCTCTAGAACCCCAGGAGTCTGGCTTATCTGGGAAAGAACCCCAGACAGTCCACATTACCCCAGTGGTACAAGTGAATCTGACTGGCAGCCAGGCTTGAGACTGCTTTAGCGCTGCCGCTGAGCGGTGCTGTTTGCCACTACTGCTTTTAAAGGCTGTTAATCCCCACCCCCCACTAGCACACAGCCCTAACACTGCCTTGTTTTCTTCTCCTTCTGCTGTACTATGACCTCGACATACAGCCAAAGACTACACTGATAAAGGGTTTGAACCTAATGTGACTTCCCTAAATAGCACCAAGATGTCCCAAGTGGGGGAACTGAAAGCCCACCCCACTGGGTGAGAAATTTTGCAGGAATCCACTAGGAATCAATTCCCCTTTTTCTGGAAGATAGAAATGTCATTTACTTTTACACATGTTGTCACCACCCCCTTCCATGGAGCAGTTGCTACAGGATCTAGGCAGCTTCCCAATGCTCATCACGCTGAAGTCATTTCATCTTGAAAATATAGAGTACACATAACTATTATCCCTATTTTGCAGAAGGAGAATCTGCCTGAGGTTACTAGTCGGAAGCATTAGGTGACAGATCTTGTTCCAGGCCTTCTGCAGTAAGTGCTGTAGTGCCCCCTTCTGGCGGGACACCCTCAAAGACAACTTGCATTCTGGTGCCTTGATGAACAGCAATGGTGGAAAGCTTGGCATCACGGACAGAGGGATAGACCACTATAGGGAGGGTCAACAGAAAGCAATCGTCTCTCTCCTCCCTGCCTTATGGTCCAGTCCAGAACCCTGTTACCAACATTCCTTGGTTCCCAGTTCTATGACATCACAGCCTCCTGCCCTCTCTGCCAGCAGCAAGTGAGTGAGGCTCAAAGGTAAGACCTAGAAACGGGAGGGGTGACCTTTCTGCACTAAAGGGTTGGCAGTGACGGCACACTTGTGGATGCCCCTCATTTGCTCACAGCAGCAGACACCACCCCTCCTGGAGGCCCTCCCTCTGTTTCTATCTCTGGTGCCACTTGCCCACCAGAGCTGGTTGACCCTAAACAACTCCCCCAGAATCTTGCCTGCTTCACTTCAGTGACCTGGGCTTATCTGGTCAGCGTGTTCTGGTGTCCCCAGAGACCGGAAGCTCAGTTTCCTGGGGACAATCCAGGGGCCTCTTCTTTGACGCCTGCCCCCATCTAGCGGCAGGTCGTAGTACTGCATGAAAGCCTTCACTGTCCTCGTCCCCTGCACACTGGTGTCAGTTTACATGCTTAAGCTTCACAGTGTGCCAGAAAGCTGGTCACTCTCCATCACCCTTCGTCCTCACAGCCCTTTCTTGCAGACAGTATTTCCCATTCTACAGACAAAAAGCTGAAGCTATGAGAAGCCATACATTCGGGTTGGGGATTAGTGCAGTTGGTAGAGTGCTTGCTTGGCCTGCATGAAGCCCTGGGCTCCATCCCAAGTACTACATAATCTAGAAATGGCGGTGCCCACCTGCAATCCCAGCACTAGGGTGGTGGAGGCAAGAGGATCAGAAATTCAAGGTCATTTCTGGGTATAGAGAGAGTTCAAGGCCAGACTAGGCTACATAAGACCCTGCTTCAGAAAACAAATTATTTTCCAAATAACATTCTGGTAAGTGCATTGCTTGTCTCCCTGAAATTCTGAAGAGGAATGGGTAGATACAACTCCATCATCAAGATTGCCCATTAAAGCTACGGAGGGCACAACAGCCTGCAGCTAGAGTAACCTCCACTCAAAGTTCCCACTGCGCAGGCAACAGTTGTGATCGCCAAGGACGACTTCCAACTGAAAAGGACAAGGTGCCCAATGCAGTAAGCCACTGTCTAAGAGAGAGGGAGTTGGAGTACTTGTATTTTCTTATATGTGCATAGACTATTTTGGAGGAGAAATTCCTGCTCAATGTGTGAAACAGAAATGGAGTTTGTTCCCAGTTAAGTAGAGAGCTGTGTTTGCACCACAAGTCAGAGCTTAAGGGTCTGGGGAGACACTGAGGCTACAGATTGCAGGGATTCCAGAGGCAAGGGGTGCTTGGACATCTGGGACCATCTATGTGAGGTGACATCAGTATGCAGATGGGCCAGTGGTCGTCTCATTAATTGATGACTCATGATAAGCTGTCACCATGTTCACAGGGAAATGGGTCTTCACTAGGATTTGTGGGTGCCTTCTTGCCCCCTCTGTCTCCCCTCCCCTACCTCCCTCAATCATAGCTGTAAGAGGACCCTCCAAGCATGTCCAATCTTCAGCACCTTCACCAGCTGTCCTTGGAAACAGTTTTATCTTTCCATCACAAAGATGAGGTTTCCAGGCTGAGATCCAGGCGCCATTGTTCCCTCTCGGCTTTGTTTTTTAATCTCTTGCTGTGCCATGTGTTGGGCCAGAGGTGCTTAAGGAGCATTTGCCTCTAAACAAGCACATACTGAATCTCAGGAAACAAACCATGATTTAAATATCTTAAGAAGAATCAGAAAACCTGCAAATAGCAATAAAGAAGCTGAGGTAAGAGGCTGGGGAGTTCTAGGCCAGCCTGGACTCTAAAAAGAGATTCTCTACAGAAGAAAAGAAAAGGGGCTTTGCAGAATCACATGTGATTGTCTAGACATCTAACCACAACCATCTACTTCCCATCCAGGCTGCCTACTTCTTTAGCTGAGATCCAGGTCAACTTGACCTATGAAAATAAACCATGAAGCATTGTCAATGGTATAGGCACCCTAGTTAGCCAAAATAAAGACTTTCTATAATACAACCCATAACTGCCGAGCTTTTAGGCTCATCAGGGTTTAGGCTGCAAGGCTATGTCAATTACAGTGAAGAAAATAAGCTACATGGTGAAAGGTTTGGCCCTTCAAACTGTGTAAGAAGACACAGCCCACTAGACGAGACGACCTGGGGAGTCAGCCACTTATAATCGCCTAAGAATTTGTTGCACAGAACAATTAACCCCGAGACAGCATTGAAAAGACTGGTGCCCAACCTAAGAGCTTCTGTGCCTCGTCCACAAGCAAGCATCTCTAGTACCCGTACATTGCACAAGACTCTTAGCTCGCAGACAGGAGGAAAGCACTTCCACGGCTGGAGGGGGTGGAGAGCGACCACCTCCTCTGGCAGTGCGCTGGCTCTTCCAGCAGACTTCTGCTACTAGTACGTCCCTGTCCCAACAGACTCCAGATTCTCATAGAGCATCTGTTTTACTTTCAGGAGTCATTCATTTTAAGGGCTCTTAGAAAACAAACAGGTGTCTATGGTGATGCTTCACACTCTGATTTATTTTTCCCTGCACTCCCTCTTAGTCAGTGTTCTGTTGCTGTGAAAAGACCATGACCACAACACCTTTTATCAAGGAAAATATTTAATTGGGGCTGACTTACGTTTCAGGGGTTTAGTCCATTATCTTCATGGTGGGGAGCATGGCAGCACACAGGCAGACGTGGTGCTGCAGAGGTAGTTGAGAGCTCGATATCTGGATCCACAACCAGCAGGAAGAAAGTGACCCTGCGCCGGACTTGAACGTCTAAGACCTCAAAGCCCACCCCTAGTGACACACTTCCTCTAACAAGGCCACACCTACTCCAACAAGGCCATGCCTTCTAATAGTGCCACTCCCTAGTGACCAAGCATTCAAATTTATAAGCCTCTGGGGGCCATTCCTATTCAAACCATCACATCCTGTCTTAGATCTTAGCCTTTTATATTTTTGTATGCATATATATATAGGTAGATAGGTATGTATATATTTTTAAAACTCTTGGTTACCCCAGAATAGTCCTCAAAAGTGCTTCACATTGACTCATTTCATTTCATTAGTGACTCGGAGTCTTCATCTTCAAGAGAGACTTTCAAGGAGGTTCCCCAAGTCTTTTTTGCTTTTAATTATACAAAATTGGTTATTTAGAAATCTTGGTCTTTTCACCCTGTTTTTAAATACCTTTTCCCCATCATTGATGGTCAAGTATTCAATCAATGTCTCAGCACAGATGTGAAATTCCAGGGCGGCAAGAGGTCACTTTCTACTGCTCTGAAATTTGAGAAGAATCTAAATATTTGCACTCTGTCAACTCCTATCTGGTTTTATTAAATCCAACCTCACTGGATTCATCATCTGGCATAAGAGATCTAGGAATTATTGTGCTAAGGTTGAGCAGACAGGCACGGAGAGCAATAATAGACGTATAAGTGGGTGTGAAGGAAAAGCTGGGTGGGGAAAGGGGCAGAGAAAGGCCTCCCTAGGCTTTCACTCTCTTCTGTTCTTTCTTCTTCCTTCATTTCCTTGCTAGAGAATGTTGGTCAAGGAAGCCCTGTGTGGAGGAATTGCTACTTTGAGTTTTCTTCTCTCATGTTTAGTGTCCCTCTTGAAATCCCTTGTTTTTAATATCCAGAGTTATCAGAGAGCAGAAGCCGGCACATAGCTTTGGTCCCAGCACATGGAAGGTAAAGGCAGGAGAGATCAAATTTCTATCAGTTTAAGGTCAACCCTGATCTACATAGTAAGCTCCAAGCCAGCCAGGGCTACACAGTGAGACCCTGTCTCCAAAGGAAGAAACAAAGCCAAGTTCATAATGATAGCCATAGTAATTCCACATCATTTAGTGAAATACACAGTGAGAATATGAGTATGAAGGAGCTGTGTTTTCAGGAAGAGGTGACCAGTCTAACGCAGAGGAATTGTGACAAACGGGAAAGATCACACTACAACCAGTTCAAGAATAATGTACCTGTTCAGAGTCTTAAATAACTTAACCATTAATATCCAAAAGAGACCAAGTGATCTGTGACCTGGAAGCCAAACCAGGGCACAGGCTAAGTGAAGTGACTTTGTTTCATGATTTAACAAGACAGAGTGTGTGCTTATGAAGGGCTCAGAAGGCCTAAGACAAAGTGTCAACAATCTCCTTTAAGCAAAAGGCCACCAGACTAGCAAAAGTTCCATCAGGCCTTCTCCAGACTGACTGGGCAGGGGATGGGGCAGCTGATCAGACCCTTTCCACTGTCCTTAGAAAGCGCTTCCTCCACGGGTCACATGTGCAAGGCAACGTGTGTTGTAGGAGTTCACTTGTTTGTTCTCAGCTGCCCAGACTCCCAAAATTACCACACAGAAACTATATTATTTGAAATACTGTTTGGCCAATAGCTTAAGTGTATTTCTGGCTAATTCATATATCCTAAACTAACCCATCTCCATCAATCTGTGTATTGCATGTGGCTGTGGCTTACCTGCAAAGTTTCGGCATGTCTGTCTCTGGCAGTGACTCCATGGCTTCTCCCCGACTCTGCCTTCTTTCTCCCAGCATTCAGTTTAGTTTTCCCCACCTAGTTCTGTTCTGCCTTGCTCTGCTATAGGCTCAAAGCAGTATCTTTATCAACCAATGGTATTCACAGCATACAGAGGGAAATCCCACATCAAACATGGAAAAAGCATTTGTGAAGAAAAGTGAAAGTAAAATAATTAGTAGAATGAGGCAGGTTAAAGGCAAGGGTGTTTGCTAAATGATGCACAACACAAGATCTAACCATCTTATATCCATTTTTATTGCTATGAGTCCTGGAAAAGAAATCCATGAAAGGGGAGTTCGATGAACTACACCAGAGCTCAGATATGGCCAAAAATAACCACAAAAAGGTTATTAGAAATGGGGTAAAGTTCATCACAAGGTGTCCCCTATAGTCCAAAGATCCCATAAAGACACACCATAAAGACACGTGTGTCTCTCCTGCTGCATGTGTTTCACCATGAGGAACCACTTATGTGCAAAAAGTTAAAGACCAGATGGGAGAAGGGAAGAAGGCCCATGTTTGTTCAAGCATTTGCAAACTACCAGGCTGTATACTGAGGAGAGATGAAGATGAGGCATGAAGAACCCATCACCCCGGGAAAGCGGTACTGTCCATCTTTACTGTGTCCACTGCTGGACATCCAGCACTAAACAGTCCTGGCACATAGTAGGCTCTCAAAAATATATTCTAAGATGCTACTCCATTGTCTACTGTTCAAATTGTTTCTGATGAAAAATAGGTTGTCCTTCCTTTTTTCAATATGCAATTGAACCCTTGAATTATTATTATTTTGATGGCTTTTAAAGTTTAACGTTTTTTAAAATTTCTTCTTTGGCTACTGGACTTTTATGTGCTAAACAGTAACTTTACATTTTTATGTTTGATAAACTCTGAGTCAGCATTCCTCATCCAACCTGGGAGAGGGGAGTTTGTCATCCATATTTCAAATGCTCCCACTGGCCTCCTGCCCTGCCCTGA